>PVJI01017465.1:24221-35621 GCA_004026765.1 Micronycteris hirsuta
TTTTTTTTTAGGTAGGCCTGTATCGCTATGAACTTCCCTTTCAGGACTGCCTGTGCTATGTCCCATAAGTTTTGAACTGTTTTGAGTTCATTTTCACTTGTTTCCAGAAACTTTTTGATTTTGTCCTTGATCTCCTTCTTAACCCATTCATTGTTTAATAGCATGCTATTCAATCTCCATGAATTTAAGTGTTTTTGAGTTTTTCCTTGAGGTTGGTTTCTAGTTTTAGTCTTTTGTGGTCAGAGAAAATGCTTGATATGATCTCAATTTTCTTGAATGTGTTGAGGCTTGTTTTGTGTCCTATCATGTGGTCTATCTTTGAAGATGTTCCACGTGCATTTGGAAAGAATGTATTTCGCTTCTTTGGGATGAAAAGTTTTAAATATATCAGTTAAGTCCATTTGATCTAGGATATTGTTCAATGCTGCAATATCCTTGTTGATATTTTGTTTGGAAGATCTATCCATTTTTGACAGTGGGGTGTTAAAATTCCCTACTATAATTGCATTGCTATCTATATCTTTCTTGAAGCTCTCCAAGACTTTCCTTATATATTTGGGTGTTCCTATGTTGGGTGCATATATGTTTATAATGTTTATGTCTTCTTGATGGATTCTTTCCTTGAGTATTATCAAGTGTCTTTCTGGGTCTCTCTTTATGGCCCTTGTTTTGCAGTCTATTTTGTCTGGCATAAGTATTGCTATCTTGGCTTTTTTTCTTTTTCCTGTCATTTGCTTAGAATATTTGCTTCCAGCCCTTCACTTTCAGTCTGTGTAGGTCTTTTGTTCTGAGGTGAGTCTCTCATAGGCAGCATAGGTGTGGGTCATGTTTTCTTATCCACTCAGCTACCCTATGTCTTTTGATTGGAACATTTAATCCACTTACATTTAAGGTCATAATTAATAGGTGATTATTCATTGTCATTTTACTTCCTTTGCACCTGTGTTCCTCTCTCTCTCTCTCTCGCTGTTTTTCTTCCTCTTCTTAAAGCAGTCCCTTTAGCGTATCTTGTAGTGCTGGTTTGGAGGAAGTGTATTCTTTTAGACTTCTTTTGTCTGGGAAGCTCCTTATTTTGCCTTCCATTTTAATTGAGAGCCTTGCTAGATAGAGTAGCCTTGGTTGCAGGTCTTTGTTTTTCATTACTTGGAAATGTCTTGCCATTCTCTTCTGGCTTGTTGCAATTCCATTGAGAAGTCAGATGCTAGCCTTATCTGGGCTCCCTTGTTTGTTACTTCCTGTTGCTCCCTTGCTGCCTTTAAGATTCTCTTTTTGTCTTGAAATTTTGCCACTATAATTATCATGTGTCTTGAGTGGGTCTGTTTGGGTTCCTTTTGATTGGAACTCTGTGCTTCCTGGATTTGTGTGACTTTTTCTCTCAAAAAATTAGGGAAGTTTTCCATCATTACTTTTTCAACCAGGTTTTCTATCCCTTGCTCTTCTTCTCCTTCTGGTATCCCTATTATACAGATATTATTATGTTTCATGTTGTCCTGCATTTCTCTTTGAATTCAGTATCTGGTAGTTGACTTGCCTCTATTTCATTAAGCATTCTTTCTGAGGATTCCTCCTTTCCTTTCATTTGGGGTTTGTTTATTTGTCTTCCCTTTGTTTGTGAGACTCTTCTTGTTAACCTCTGCTTCTTAAATTGATCCGTTCTGACTCCCTGAGTTTGTGGTGTGAACTTGTGTGGTATGAGACCTGTGAGAGTCAATGGTGCAGTCTCCTTGATCTCCTGAATTTGAGGCTCTGGTGATGCCATTTATGTTGGCTCTCTGGATAAATTTGTGTTTTGATTGTTGTTGGGTCATTCTTTTGGTGAATCCTTCCCTCCAGCTGGTTGAGTAAGGGTCACTCCGCCCACCACATCTTGTATGCTTTACTTTAAAAGATAACATCTCATTGAATGATTTTTTTATCTCAGGTGATAAAGTTATCACACTCTTTCTACCACAGTGTGGAGAATGTGCCTCTTGCCTTAATTCTGAGGACAATTATTGTATTCAATTTAAGTAAGTTTTTCTAATATTTTCTTTTTGAAAAATTAATTCAATGTCCTTGGCAGGAATCTAAGCTTTCTAATTCAAAATAAAAACATGCATTTGTTTTTTTCTCTATAAAAGACAGTCATACACCTGCCTGATGTCTGATGGTACCAGTAGGTTTACCTGCAAGGGAAAACCAATATATCAGTTTGCGAATACAAGCACCTTCTCTGAGTACACAGTATTAAGAGAAATCTCAGTTGCCAAGATTGATAAAGTTGCTGCTCTGGAGAAAGTTTGCCTAATTAGCTGTGGTTTTTCCACTGGGTATGGTGCTGCAATTAATACTGCCAAGGTAAGAAGCATTTATACCATTTATAAAAGAAATTTATAAATGGTGGGACATGGTTTTGGAATTCCTTGTGTGTCTGGACCATATCTGATCATACAAGCTGAGGAAGGCTCACAAACCTGCCTCTGAATACCCTTGAGTCTAGTCATCCTATAGCCTCTTCAAAGTCTTTCCCATTCCCTCTTAGTCAATAGTAAATGGCAAATTATGTCTGAATGCCATTCACAAGTTGAGACATCAGGAATTCCTGGGAGTTAAACATAATACATTTACAAAATGACTATGTGTCCTTCCACATTTCAGTTCAGTGCAGGGATTCAGCACTTAACAAAACCCATTGACCCTCTATTCTGTTGTATAACTAATCAGGTGGTGATTAGTGCTCATAAAAAATAAAAGGAGAGTAACAAGACCAACTGATGAAAAGGGTGGTGATGCTATATAGAACAGATTGGTCAGGTAATGCCACTCTGACTGAGTGGATTACTGTTATACTTCTGTTTTGGAACATCACCCAATCCTGCCAAGCTCCATTCTTTAATTGCCTGTTGAATTTTAGTTCTTTATCTTTCCCAATTTCTATTAGTCCCAATACTATACACAGATATAGGATGGAAGGGATTCAATTTAAATTAGTTTCCTTTGAGACCCAATAAAAAATAAGCCTTTTACCAGACAACTACACTTAAACAACAATTTAAAAAGTAAAAAAAAAAATTAAATTAAATTAAAAAAAAAATAAGCCTTTGCCTTCAGAAGGCATTGGCATTGTAAGTAATGTAAAGTCTACAAATGTTCACAAGAAAAGAGAAAGGAAGAGCTGCAGGAAGATGGAGATGGTTTTAAAGAACTCAAAAATATCTGAAATTAAATAAATACTGTGCTAAATAAGTCTTAAGATTCAATGAAATTTCATTAAACTACCTCTACCCATGCTAATTTCTGGGTTGAAACTCTATTTGCAGGTAACTTTTTTCTCCTCTGGCAAAAAGTATCCCATATTTAGAAATACCTAGAGAAACTACAACTTGAGTTGTTTCATTTGAAAATACCCTTTGCTTATGTCTGCAATGGTGTATACCAAGTTGGTCTTTCCAAGTGAGTAAATGTACATGTTCTGTCTGCTTATTTTTATGCTTTTATGTGGTCAGGTCACCCCGGGCTCCACCTGTGCAGTGTTTGGCCTCGGAGGAGTCGGCCTGGCTGTGGTCATGGGCTGTAAAGCTGCTGGAGCGGCCAGGATCATTGGGGTGGACATCAATAAAGACAAATTCGAGAAGGCAAAGGAAGTGGGTGCCACTGAGTGTATCAGCCCACAGGACTTCAAGAAACCCATTCATGAAGTTTTAGTTGATATGACAGGTGCTGGTGTGGAATTTTGCTTTGAGGTCATTGGAAATCCAGAAACAGTGGTATGTGATCCTGTGGAGTAAAAATTATCAATATTTCTACCAGTCATCACTGTAGATTTTAATTAAATGAAAATTCTAAAATTTCTCCCACATTCATCTTTTTCATTTTATTGTGCCCTATGACATCCCACTTGATACCCTCTGTCCACTCCTACAAACCTATTTATTACCCAGACCCTATAAAGTTTCTTCTCCTTCTGTTCTATCATGCCATTCCTTCAAATTAGCAGACAACCTCTAATTGGCAGGACAGAAAAGCTTTATAAAGAATTCTCACTGGATTATTTCATAACAAGAAGAAGCTTAGTGATTAATTTCCAAGCCAGAAGATTTAGATAAGGACAATATTGGATTAATGATCCTATAAAGCAATGAGCTTTGCACTTTTGGCAAAGTCTTTCAGGTTGGATCTGAGATAAGTTTCTAAGGAAAATATTTACCATTCTTTATTAAATAGATTCATTTCAAAGATAAAGAAAAAAGTGCCCTGACCACTGTGGCACATTTTGTTGGGCATCTTCCCACTAAGCGAGCGGTTGCCGGTTGGATTCCTGGTCAGGGCATGTGCCTGGATTGTGGGTTCAGTTCCCAGTTAGAAGCAATAGATGGATGTTTCTCCCCCTCTCTTTCTTCCTCTCTTCACCTATCTCTAAACATAAAAAAAATAATTTTTAAAAACTTTAGCCAAAAAATAAATAAATAATAAAGAAAAAGAGTTGTTGCTTTTCCGGCTAAACATGGTTTATAGAAGAGAATATAAATGGAGAATAATTTATTTCACAATTGGAGACTTGATTTCTTAGGGGATTTGTAGAAAAAATGTATTATTGTGTTGCATAGCTCTATCTTCTAGCCAGCTGTATAAAAACTCAAGAACTGAGTCCTCCAGTCTAGGTCGTTTCTTCAGCTTACAAAATCTTTTCATTCCTCACTACACATAAATCTCCTCTTCTGTTAAAAGATATAGGAAACCTTTTCTCACAGTCTTTCCTGAAGATAGTCTAGTGCTGATAAATAGCCTTCAAAAATAATTAATGGAAACATTAGTTTATTGCTTTGCTAATACATGATGATATACAAATATCCAATTGTACTTTTTGATGTCTAAAAGAACATATCAACTGTAACCATCAGCATCAGTAATGGTTCTTATAAAAATTAGCAGCAGTAGTAGTAGTAGCAGTATTACTACCATGGGTACACTTAGTATTTTCATTTTTTAATTTTCATCTATTGAATCTAAAATGCCAGATACTATACATATGCAGCAGTACATAATATCTTATTTATGTTTCAGCATATCCCTATATGATAAATGTTATTGAAATGAGGAAAGAGAGAACCAGTAAATGTCACAGACCATTCCGCAGACAAGCTGAGATTTAGACTTTGGTCTTTCCCTCTGAAGTACATCTCTTAACCCCTGTGTTGTATTGCATTGCTTTCCAATAGGCAGCTGCACTGGCCTCCTGCCATGAGAGCCATGGGGTCTGCGTGATTGTTGGGCTCTTGAAGTATGGTGTCCCACTCAACATCGATGGCTTCTTGTTCTTCTCAGGACGTACTTTGAAAGGATCTGTTTTTGGAGGTATGGATGAAGCAGGGAAGAGTGGAAATCGGTGGGAGTTTGGTGGTGGGGTAATAGAGAAATGTATCATAAATGCTTGAGAAGGCACATAAAGCAATAGCTTTAGACTACAGTTTTTGTTTCAACACATAAATATCAAAGATAAGGGGGTGGATATTTTACATCTACAGTTGCTTCATGGTAAACTTTTTCTCATGCAAAAGTAGAAAAGAGACTCTTAAAAACTGACTGGTGAAGAAACCAGTGTCTAAAGTCTAATGCAAATTAAAAAATTAAAAAGGAATGGCAAATTTATGTCATTCCTTTCAATAACTATACTTCGCTTGGGTTATAACACCTGTCAACTAGGGTTCTTTGTAAGATACAAGTGTATTGAACCATTCATAGTCATCGTCCAACAATGGAAACCTTATCTGAAAGAAATGAATTGTCACTATATCAACTCAAAGATAGTAAACATAATGGATTCATGATTTTAAAAGTACTACTGTGAAAAAAGCAAATGAGAATTATTTTTCAAGAGAAAAAATATTATAAAATACTTTGATTTTCCATGTTTTAAATTTGTGTTACAAATATTTTTATAGACTTTAGAAGTCTTATATTAAAAAAGTGTTTCAGGTGGGGCAGGAGGCATGATGAGGGGAAAGAGATGACTGTACTTGAACAACAATAAAAAAAGGAAAAAAAGTGTTTTAAAAAGTTAAATAAATCTGCTTAGGATCCTTGACTTATAAGCAAGTTATCTGATATTTAAGAAGAAATGTATTTAGGCAGAGATTTTAGGCAATCTGAATTCTTGGGCAAAAGGATGAGAATTCGGAGTTATATGAATTATTTGAGCTGGTGAGCTAGTTATGATCTTTAAATTAGCTACATTCGAAGACCAATTAGATACATTTTTACAGGTATAGAGTCTTACCCTATTCATTTACAAAAAGTAGGTAGAAGACAGAGACAGAAAAAAAAGTAATAATCCAGTTTAAACTATAATTTTCACTTCCCCCATTTGGGATAATTTGACATACTCATTGTTTCCCTCTACAGTGTTTATAGACAGTAACTGTTGATTCCAAATACATATACTCAGCCAACTTTTATAAAATAAGATCACCAATATTTTAAATAACCCTCCTAAAGAACTATTTCACACACCACTTACACAGTCTTGTAGTGATCATTAAATTGATTTCTTCCTCTGGTTCAATATTTTCAATTGAGGATAGCATTTAATGGGTGTTGAACAGGCCTGCTAAACTTCCTACAAGGTACACAATGAAGAATTTTCCCACCCAAAATGCTATGAGTGGTCTTGTTAAGAAACACTGCCTAGCCTAGTCTGTGCTCCTGGAGACATTCTGTTTCGATTGTTTGGTTAAAATAAGAAACAAAAAACAAGTGAAAGTATTCCTCATATAGATATGAAAATGCTTTATCAGATGACCAATCAAAAACTAAAAACAGCCCTGACTGGTGTGGCTCAGTGATTTGGGTGTCATCTTGTGGACTGAAAGGTCACTGGTACAATTCTCAGTCAGGGCACATCTGGGTTGCAGGTCAGGTCCCCAGTTGGAGGAGTGCAAGAGGCAACCAATTGATGTTTCTTTCTCACATCGATGTTTCCCTCCCTCTTTCACCTCCCTTTCCCTCTCTCTAAAAATAAATAAATAAAATCTTTTTAAAAATAAATAAACAGCCCTAGCTGGTGTAGCTCAGTGGATTGAGCACGGGCTGGGAACCAAAGGGTCCCGGTTCAATTCCCGGTCAGGGCACATGCCTGGGTTGCGGGCCAGGTCCCCAGTGAGGGCCATGTGAGAGGCAACCATACATTGCTGTTTCTCTCCCTCTCTGTCTCCATCCCTTCCCCTCTCTCTAAGAAAAATAAATAAATAAATAAATAAAATCTTTAAAAAAATAATAAATAAATAAAACAAAGACAGTAGATCTTAAAATTTGTCATCAGAAGAAAAAAATTTATAACTATGTGTTGATTTATTTAATAGTAATTATTTTACTATTAATTAATTTAATAGTAATTTAATAGTAATTATTTTACAATATATAAATATATCAAATCATTATGCTGTACAATGAAAACTAATACAATGATATCTCTAAACTTAGTTTAATAGTAATTATTTCCCAATATATGCATACATCAAGTTATTATGTTGTACAATGAAGGTAATACAATCATATCACAATTTTTGAAAGAAGATAAAAACAAATAGAAAAATACACTAACCCTTCACATCATGACATACAGCATGTTAGAATTATTGATAACATATAACAGAAACCAACTTACATGCAGAATATATTCATTGGAATAGTTTTAGGTAATTTTGAGAATAACTGTGAAGACTGAAGAATGTGGCCCAGGCTGATACCAAGAAAAGCAAGTAACTGCCAACATCCTGTTGCAGAATAAGCTGTTTGGGACACTGTTGCCCCCTTGCACAATTACAGCACAGTCACCCTTTCCAAAAACAAGCAGGCCACCAATTCTGTGTGATGACTTGCTAGGCATGTCACTTAGCATAGTCCTAATGTAAAAATAGAAGTTCATGAAAATTATGAAAACAGAAAATGCAATGCTAAGCTTCTGTTCACTTGGCAGAGCCCATGTTTCCCTATGCAACTCTTACTTCCAGAAAGCACATTTTACTCTTATCTTGTTTTGTACACATTCTTTTTTCCAAAAGCTATCATTGAGACCACTGCCATGGGGAAAATTCTTCTCTTCCCTTAAGATATTTGGCTCTTTCATGAAACTGCAGATCAAACACACACGCACACACAGACACACACACACACACACAATGTCCTACTTCTAAACTTTGAATTGCTTCATTTTGTGGTTTCCAAGGCTTTGGTCTTTGTTATATGTTAGATACAGGTTTACAGCTCCCCAGATAGTGCAACCCGACACCAAGAACATCTAAGAAAAGGTCAACAGTGCACTTGCTTTAAGTAAATCTCTGTAGTAGCAGAGGTCTCAAGACTTTCAGAACAGCCTTCTATACAAGGTATACGGTTGGGACAGGCATTCTCCTGATGACTGAGAGACTTCCTCAGTCAAAGCCAACACCTCCAGCAGTTAGCCTGTATGGCCTTCTTGTGCAGTGAGTCTCATGAATGGAATCTGTTGTTAATCTGTTCTGTTTCCAGGCTGGAAAAGCAGAGAGGATGTCTCTAAACTGGTTTCCGAATATATGGCAAAGAAGTTTAATCTAGATCCACTAATTACTCATAATCTGAATCTTGATAAAATCAATGAAGCAGTTGAATTAATGAAAACTGGAAAATGGTAAGTTCCTCTAATAATTTTTATGTCTGGGTGGGGTGAAGAGAAAGGGTGTGTGGGAGTCGGGGGTGGCAGGGGAGGGGGACATAAGGCTGAAGAAGCCACATACAGACCACTGAAGAAGGTTTCAGTCATTTGTAAAGCATCTCCTTCTCCTCTTTACTTTATTCCCAGTTTATAGAAAATGTAATCCTGAAAATATTTAAATGTTCATCTACTCTTACCATTGGCATTTTATTTCCAATTTCGCATTTTATATGATGCATTAACTAATGATGTTAGCTCATAAAATTTGAGTTCAAGTTTATGTTCATAGCTTATAAAGAGGTCATTGTTTTGTTCTATTTCAAAGGGGAAATTATCCCTAGATTTCCAAATTCTGACACCTATATTTGGCCTGCAAACCGAACACCAGCCATAAATTGGACACTGGCATTCCCCACAATAGTATAAGCCTGCTTAAAGATTCCTTATCCTTGGAGCTTCGTGTCATTTTGAAAAAAATCTCACAACTGATTTAATCTGCCCATTTGTTCACATAATATGAAGAGACAGGAATCTAACTTACTTACTGGCCTACAAAGTAAAAATTCGAAGTCCAAAATACAAATGTAGCTTTGGCAATGTTTCAACTTGCTTTTCTTTTTTTAATTCTGTCTTATTTTTCTTTTTTCAGTATCCGCTGTGTCCTGATACTTTAAGTACAATGTAATGAACGCAAGATCTGCAGGATATTTCACCAACTAAATTGCATTCTGCATAATTTCCATGATTTAGAAGAAGTATCACACAATACTGTTGCTATTTTCTTGCCTCTGATGTATTCAGCAGTGGGCTGACATCTGACTTTTGTTCTTACCACCTCATCAAAATTTGTCTCATGTGACCCAATCTCACCCAGGGTCACCCTCCCTTTTTGAGCTAGATCAAGGTTAATTTGAGACACTCAATTCCAAGCACTTCAAACAACACAGTCACCCCAAGATACTCCCATTTTCATAGTTGTCTCTACCTCTGGGCCAGTGTTTCTTTTCACACTATATCTCTCACCCCCATGATGATCTGCGTATTTCACACCAAAGAAACAAAACTCACCATTCATGAGTTTATTGAATGTTCAGCTTGAAGCAAGCTGATAGAAGTGGGGGTGGGGTCTTTATTACATCAACTTAAATAAATCCCAGTTAAACATTAAGTATTTTATTTTTAATATTACTCACTCCAGAAAAACTTCGACTGGTATTTCACGTTATATAACCTAGCCTGAAACCATCACTTATAATATCTCTGTGGTACTCACCTCTCCTCTCATGGATTGCCAAAGGAACTTTGAATTTTTCCTTAATTGGCTAGGACAGTTGAGCTCTCAGCAGTTAATATTACCTGGCTTCATAACCAAGCCATCTAGAATTCAACAGAAAGAGAAAAGGGCTTGAGGGCAAGTTTTATTCATTGTTAGGATCTATGCTTCCTGGAAGGCAACTGTGGTATTAAGCAATAAAACTGTCTATTATTCCACTCTCCAAGGAAAGAGAGGATAGTTGTGTAGTTCAGTATGAAGGTGTGTCACAGAGTCTTTTCTCCAAGAAGGGGATGAGAGAAAGACAAGATCCAGTAGTTATTTGTGGCATCCAATCCCTCTCTACCAATGCCCCCACCCCTCTGCCCTAATCCCTCTTAATTCTCCTAGAATCTGGGTTAAGATTGAGCTCTCTTGGGATATGGCTTCTTCCCTATCCCCTTAATATAGATAGAGTCTCTTTCTAACCCTGTCCCCCAGTACACACACCGGGAGTTCCCTTCCTGTTTAAAGTCTCTTCTGCTGCAGCTTGGGCTTCCCTACATCTAAAGCCACTGGATCAGACAGGGGTCCTGCAAGGAAAAGATGATTAACTTAATTGCCAACTAATAATTTCTTTTTGCATCTCCTGTGCTGTTTACTCTCAACACTTTGTAAAACAGACTTGTCCTTAGGGCCTTTCCCTCTCCCACCTACAAATTTTTAAAAATGGCTTGTATATTGACGTAATTCAACTTGCTATCTGTATTAGAATCAGAGAAGGGGCCTGGGTCCCTGTGGACTGCCACTACTGATGCCTCCTCTCTGATTAATTACAAAGAGTATTTTGGCGAAGACAGAGGGCTCAGGATAGGATACACCCTATCAGGGTTGCTCCTTCCAACAAGGATGAGGCACTTTCCTTCTCCATCTTCCCGAGTCTGGGCTGCAATTTCCATGCCCAACCCTGCTCTGCTCTTCTATTCCCTAAGGGGCGGCCAAGGTGTGCTCCTACTCAGCCTGTCAAATTAACCTTACTAACAGTGAGAACTTGGAGAAGTCTTCAGGTCTTGGGAGGTCTGAGTTTGCCCAAAAATGTTTTGCTATCAACAGCATCTACACTCTGTTTCAATAAAGCCTAATTCTTTTTTGATCATTTATTTTTATTGTATTTTTCCATGACCAGTTAGCCCCCTTACACCCTCTTCTGCCTCCACCCATCTTAAAACCCAATTCTTTAAGGGTTTATCTCTTTGTGTTGTAGCTCATTGCAAAACTCTCTTATCCAATCACAAAGACAGACTTTTTCTCCTTTCTGTTGATACACAGCCAAAAATATTACACAAGTACCAGTGACTATTCACATCACTGAATACGCATTCACTTTGTTTCTGGACACATTTAAATGTCCTGTTCCAACCATGAACCAACTCCTTTCCTTCCTGGGCACTGTACTTCCCTGGATGGGCACTCACATGGG
>PVJI01017466.1:0-35512 GCA_004026765.1 Micronycteris hirsuta
ATATATATATATATATTACCTTGTGCATGATTATCTTCCTCTGAGCAGGTTCAGCCATATCAATCATTTTCTGAATCACATAATTGGCATACTGGTCCTTCATCATGGTGTATAAGGCACTGTGAGGACCATCATTCTGGCAGCAAACTTCATCAATCAGTAAAGCTCTCTCAGCACGGGAGGCATGAGTAACACACTTTTCTACTACATTGCTGAAAATTAAAGTACAAACACAAAGAATTATACTGTAACTTTTTTCTTTATAGCAAAATTTCTTTGGCTTTTGAAAGAACTTGATCAACACAATAGAAGACTAAAGAATCAAGATGGGTCTCTCATAATTCTCTAGAATTACTTTCTGTTAAAAATTTTTATTTACTGATTTTGAGAGAGGGAGAAAGAGAGAGAGAGAAACATAGACTTGCTGTTCCACATACTGATGCATTCACTGGCTGATTCTTTTATGTGCCCTGACTGGAGATTGAACCTGCAACCTAGATGCATTGGGACGTCTTTCTAACCAACTGAGCTACTCATCTCCCCTGTCAGAGCTCATCTCTACAAGTTACTTTTATAACAAAAACAAATTATCATAGAGAACTCATATTGGACTTCCACAAGTTTAATTATAGGCCTCTTAAAATTATAATTAAACTGTAATAAAAACTAATTTTCAAAAGCAGAAACTAGGTCATTAACAAGGGCTGAGACTTTCACAAACATGCACTGAATTACATTTGCATTTACTCACAGGTCTTGGGGACAAATAATTTTCTAACTACAGACTTCAAAAATAGAACATGTGGGCAAACCAATTTGTTATGTAGCTTTTTTTAAGAATAAAAGCAACGTTCTCTACGTGCTTTCTGACTCTACTGAAGAGTATGCCAATGCTACATTCTATATGCATAGTTTTGCTTACTAATAAAAGCCAAAGAGTTGAGGGAATGGATCCACAGAATTAGAAAATACTGCAATACCTGGCAAATTTGTGTTGACTCAGGGCTAAGACCTTTCCTCTGATTTCGGAAACAATTTTGCTCTTGTCTTCAGGTCGACCATGCTCCAATACATGCTGAATAACATAATTGCCGTACTGATCCTAAGTACAGATATTTAAAAATTATTGTCCTTAAGTTGTCCCTTATGAATAATGATTATTCTTTAAAAAGATGCTGTTTTGTATGTGTCTCTACAGTGTATTAATTTTAAAAAATTATATCCTAAAAGAAATCAGAACTATTTCCAAAAGCCCACATGAACATCTGAAATGACCAGGGAGCGCTACCTGCACCAGCTGCTCCGTGTGCTGGTGGAGCTCCTCCAGCAGCGGCAGGGTCTGCTCCGCGGTGCAGTGCTCCAGGATGCGCTGGATCACTCTGCAGCCGTACGGGTGCGTTGAGAGTACAAACACCTTAAAACAATGGGACGCATTAAATTTCCATCCTCTGACATTGTGGGAAGATCTATAACACAGGCAGGTTTCTGATGACATGCTGAACTAATTTAAACTAGAAGGGTGGGGAATTCACACTGAATATGGCCACCACCACGGGGTACGCGATCTAGGAGTTAACAGGTATTTTGATTAAAAGGAACCTAAGATGGAGGGCATGTAATATGGGAAGAAACGTACTGTGGGGTGGAGACAGTGCATACTGTAATTAGGAACTATTAATTACTATGTATCAGTGACTAATTAATATTTACCAGGTCTTTTATTATAGTTTTCAGTCTTCCCCCCTCCTCTCCCAAGAAATTTGGAAATTGTTGGGTTTATAATTCTAACAAAGGTTATCTTACTTCTTAAAGTAATATAATTAAATTCGTATTTCTACTTCTCAGCTTCAAAAAAACAAAGCTGTAGACTCACTCTAAAAAGAGGCAGAAATCAATGCACATTCACTATTTTCTCTCTTTTTGTATGAAAAATATGTTAACACTCAAAATCTAAAATAATGTCTTGATAACTGGATAGAAGCCCCCAAATCTTACTTGTCCTTTGAAAGCATCAATGATGAACTGCAGGGACTGTGGCTGAACACATTCAACACACTTCTGCACGACGTGGTTCCCGTTCTGATCCTTCACACACTTCAGTACATGGCCATCCAGCTCCTTCACCATCTCACTCTGCGAAAGAGAAGATGACAGTTAAATAACAGCCTAATCAAACAATGTAACAGGACTGAAAATACTGCGATGAGAACAAAAATATACTCAAAATTTTATGTGCGATTTTTTTAGGTACTGAAGTTTAAAACCCTGCCCCCAAAGTATAATCAGCAAAAAGCCAATGAAGGTGAAAATTACTAAAACATATTCCAAGATTATAATGTAAATTATACTTGCTGAACTATACCTTAGTGAGGAATTGGATATTTAAACTACTATCTTCACTGTGTACATCTTCCTTACCCCTCATTTTTCTCAGCTGACAACCAACATAACTGATTAGGAACTTTTTCTGTACATGGCACCACCCTCCCCCCAAATAGTAATTTTTAATTTTCAAGATTTTATTTATTTACTTTTAGAGAGAGGGGGAGGGAGGGAGGAGAGGAAGAGAAACAGCAATGTGTGAGAGAGATACATCAATTGGTGTGTTGCTTCTCAAATGTCCCCAACTAGGGTCCTGGCCCACAACCTAGGCATTGCCGGAGACTGGGAATCGAACGAGAGACTTCAGTTAGCAGGTTGGCACTCAAGCCACTGAGCCACATCAGGCAGGATGCAAATAATTCTTTTAAATGACTGCATGAGTCCAAATGCATGGAAAAGGATAAGGAACTGAGCTCTTATGGACTGTATGATTTTCATGTATTATCTCAATTATGGAAATAAATTATTGTTGGACTTTTTTATTCTTCCTACAATTTGCTTCAATATAGCTTTTATTACATTTAATACCTTCTTCAGAAACAGATTCTTGGGAGATTTATTTTTTATAATCTTGGCTTTTTAAAAAAAATGTATTTTATTTATTTTTAGAGAGAGGGCAAGGGAAGGAGAGAGAGAGAAACATCGATTGGTTGCCTCTCACACACCCCTAACTGGGGGCCCAACCTGCAACCCAGGCATGTGCCCCGACTGGGAATCAAACTGGCGACCCTTTGGTTCACGGGCCTGTGCTCAATTCACTGAGCCACACCAGCAAGGGCATATAATCTTGCTTTTTTATAATCCTCACCTAAGGACATTTTTTTCCCCATTGCTTTTAGAGAGAGGAAGGGAGAGAAACAGTGATGTGAGAGAGAAGCATCAACTGGTTTCCTTCCTGTGCGCACAGGCAACCTAGGTATGTGCCCTGACCAGCAACTGAACCTGTAACCTTTAGGTTATGGGCAATGCTGCAACCAACTGAGCAGGTGTGGACCTGCCAGGGCAATTCTTGGGAGATTTCAGATTTCTGCTAATTTAATGGACAAAAATGACCCCTTTCAACTGATTACTAATAATGTTAAACATATCTTTAGTAAGTTTATTTACTAACTGCATATTTTTTAAGGCTTACGCTCTTAATATTTTTTCTTACAAGTTTGCAAGACTTTGTTAAATACACAGCTTATTCCTTTGGGATAAATATAGGTAGCCACATAATAATCTGTGTGTCTTGCCAGTGCAACAGTGAATAGTACTGTGAAGAAATGGAGTACACAATAGTATAAAGGTGTTCATATTTAAAATCTCTCTCACCTAAAGAACTCAACTACATGCTCACATAATTACACAGGAATCTTGTTGAGATATAGCAGATGTTTGCTTATACACTAAATTACAAAATAAAATGTACTTAAGAATCCAAACAGATAATATTAACTGGTTCATCTAATGCTTACTCCTAAGTGCTTTATATTTTCAAATATTAAAGAAATTTAAGAGATCATTATCTACACCAGTTTGAGACAGCAGAAAAGGTCTAAGCTTGACTACGTAATCAAATTTGTTGATTTTTCTCTATTGTGATGTAACTTCGATTACTCTAAAACTTAGGATTTCCCCCAGAGAAATATTCTCACAGATTTTCAATGTTGTGACTATTGCATACACCCTCCCCCCCATCTATATATTCTTACTGCTTTTTTAAAAGACTTTGTGAGAGTGATACGTGGATTGGATGTCTCTTGGTTGCCTCTAGCACGCCCCTAACTGGGACCTGGCCTGCAACTCAGGCATGTGCTCTGACTGGGATTCAAACCAGCAACCTTTCGGTTCACAGGCCAGCACTCAATCCACTGAGCCACATCAGCCAGGGCTATTTTTATTGTTTTTAACTCTGAAATATACTTCATTGTTTGTATGTGGGTTGAGTGTCAATGCTGATCTCTTTCTAAACTTACTAATTAAGAATATATTTTTAAAAAATTTATTTACTTATTTTTTAGAGAGATGGGAAGGGAGGGAAGAAGAGAAACATCTATTGGTTGCCTCTCACATGCCCCCACCAGGGGACACCTGGCCTGCAACCCATGCATGTGACCTGTCCGGGAATTGAACCAGTGACCCTTCAAGTTCATTGGCCAGCGCTCAATCCACTGAGCCACACCAGCCGGGGCAAGAATATTTTTTAATATAATACTTACTTTCTTATCCTTATTATGTTTCATTATATTACTTAACCCAGACATATACAAAACAGTATCTGGGGTTATGAATACCATTTTAATAATCTGTTTATCTCAAATGACAACCATGTAATTAGTGATGCTTCAGTTTATTTTAAAAATTTAGCACATCAGCATTTATGCCTACCCTTCTCTCCTTAAAATTCTTATTTTAAAAATTTATTTTCATCAGTTAAAAGAAAAATCCCACAAGTATATGATTCATATTGCATTAATCCCTTAACTTAAAATATTTAGACTTTTCCAAGAACATAATATATTTCCCATTTAATTTGTATGTATTTTCTTTTTCTCTCTCTTAAAGAACTGTAAATCTTGTTCAAAGAATTCTTAGGTTACTTTTCCTGTTGAGTGACATTTTTAAAAACTATATATATATATAAAAATATGTAATTGATTTTTAAAATTTCATTTTATGAAAGAAATAGAAGTACAATCCAAATAAACACTGAAAACAGTAAAATGTATTTCCAATATGATGGGAAATCAATAAAGTAAAGAAGAGCAAAAACCCCCATCATCTAGCACTCTGCCTGCCACGTCGAAAGAGCTCGAGTATCTTCACTCAGAGATGAGAAGGTGAAGAGAGTGATAGAAGACTGAACAAAGATCTGCTCTGTAACTTTTAATTAATAATTCACTGTTTGAGGGAGATTTAAAAATCTTTCCGTCTAACTGTGGACACATTTAATATTTCACTCCAAGATTATTGTGAAATAAAAAAGAATAATACAAAAATTTTGTCTTAACTTACAATTACCTGCTGGTCAGACGAAATGGACTCTAACGCTTTCTGAATGACGCGGCAGCCGTACATCTGCAAGGCTAAGGGCAGAACGTGACCGCGGATACGGGTAGCCAGGGCTAATTTTTGATCCAAACTCCCAAACTGACAGAGGAGAAAACAATATTACTAAAATGTGACCATGCAGTCTACTGAACCAAATTTTAAAATATCAAATTTGGGAATTATGCAGGGAAGAGGCATTTAGGCAAAAGCTAATTAAGGCAGATCCACAGATGCTTAAAACAGTCACTGTATTTACTTACCACTTTTGGAGTTCAGTCACACCATCAAAAAATGTCCTTGTTACTTACGTCTTCACTTTTCATATCAAACAAACAACCCTCATCTTTAATATAATGAATCTGACCCGTACATTCAGACTAGGTAATTCTCAAACATATTTTGGCATAAACTATACAACACAGATGTTTAATTATAAATTATCAGGTCACATGCCAAAAAAAGAAAAAAAAAGGGACAAATCCCAAATAAAGCCTACATTATTCCTTACTGCTCCACCTAAGACTTACTCTTGATGCTTTATATTTTCAGATATTAATCAGGATTAATATTAACCTTCCCTTTTAATGTAGGCCCATGTTTTTAAAAGCATTTTTGCGATTCATAAGGTACATAAATGTTGAATCACTGTTGTGTTGTACATCTGAAACTAATACTGCATGTCAACACTTTAATAAAAAACTTTCTGTGATGCCCAGCTGGTGTAGCTCAGTGGATTGAGCGCGGGCTGGGAACCAGAGGGTCCCGGTTCGATTCCCAGTCAGGGCACATGCCTGGGTTGCGGGCCAGGTCCCCGATGAGGGCTATGTGAGGGGCAACCAGACACTGCTCTTCCTCCCTCCCTTCTCCTCTCTCTGAAAATAAATAAATAAAATCTTAAAAACAAAACAAAACAAAAAACTTTCTGTGATAAAATGTGGGGTCTGGCAGAAATGACGCCAATGAGTGTGGTTGGTAGGGTACGTGAATGTCTCGCATGAGATGGACAGCAATTTGAACATTTCGCCTAAAATGTCACATGGCGTGCTTAAGTGTGATATTGTTATGTTACAGCATTACATGCTTACGATTTTGTAATGAAAGGTTTTTATATAAAAAAAAAATGGGGGCATTACTTGTGCTGGACCCTGCATATGTCATTTTAACCATTTTTTAAGTGTGTAATTCAGTGGCATTAATTACATTCACACTGTTATGCAACCACCATCTGTTTCTAAATGTTTTCACTGCTCCCGACAGAAATGCTGCATGCATGAAGCAATAATGCTGTGCCCCACCCCTGGTAAACCCTAATCTACTCTATGTCTCCACGAATTTGCCTATTCTAGATTATTTTACATAGGTGGAACCCTACAATGTCCTTATGTATCTGGCTTATTTCACTTAAGCTTCATGTATGTTGTAGCATGTATCAGAGCCTCATTCCTTTTTATGGGTGAGTAATATTCTATTGTGTACATATACCATATGTTCTTTATTCATTTATCTCTTGGACATCTGGGTTGTTTCTACCTTTTGGCTACCGTGCCTAATGCTGAAATGAACACTTCGTGTTTGAGTCCGTTTTTAATTCTTCTGGGTATACATCAGGTGGGACAAAAGTAGGCTTACAGTTGTTCACATGGAAAGTAATACCATAGTAGTAATAAAACAAGAATAAAGTGTGTTCTGTATACTCACAACGGTGAACCTATTTCCCCCTGTCCTGTCCATACCTAGGAGTGAAACCGCTGCGTTGTACAGTGATTTTGTTTAGTTTTGAGGAACCACCAAACTCTCTTTCTACAGCAGCCAACCCATTTTACATTCCCACCAGCAAAGCACGAGGGCCCCAACTTCTTCACATCTCCAATGACATTTATTTTACATTTTATTTGTATTGCAGTCATCCTAATAGATGTAAAGTGAAATCTCACTGTGGTTTTGACTTGCGTTTCCCTAGTAACTATGGATGTTAAACTTCTTTTCATGTGCTTATTGGCCATTTGTGTGTCTTCTATGGAAAAACATCTATTCAAGTATTTTGTCCACTTTTTAACGGGGTTGTCTTTTTAGGTTTTAGTGTTCTTTAAATATTGTGGATATACCTTTATTTAATATGATTTGCAAAGATTTCCACCAAAGCTCATATATTTTTATGTAAAAATGATTCTTACCCAACTTCCAGAGCTTTTCTAAGCATTAAGCATATACTTGGATAGATAGGGAATATGAACATGTATTGGTGCTTACCTCAAAAAACTTCTGTATAACATAGTTGCCAAAAACATCCGTCATTAACTGATACGCGGCTTGCAGAATCTCGTTAAAGACCATCTGCCGCTCAGCTGGAGTAGCTCTCTCTAGTTTCTGCTGTATGAACCTACGCGGAAAACACTGTGAGTCTGACGACAGCACCCTGAAAACAAGGTTCCGCAAAATCTCGGACCTGAGTGCCGAACCCCCTCGACCCACACGAACGCAAGTACCTCCAGAAAGAGCACTAACGCACTCCTTACTGTGGACAGCCCACGTAAAACAAGCAGAACGAAAGTTACGAAGCATTTCTTTTGTACTCCCGTAACTTAAAAACTATTTAGAATGGCAAAAAATATGGATGAAAAGATGTTTAATCTTTCTTAAGTTAGTTCCAACTGCATTATAGTCAATGAAAAAGAAAACTACAAACATTTTTACTGGTTATTCATGTGTTTTTCATAATATACACACAACATTACTTTATCTTTTTACAACATAATTTTAAAAACCCTTAGAAATAAAGTTTATCAAACACAACTGAACTCCTTGTGAGTCCTTTTGAGTGATACAAGGTTCATTTGCACTCTTAAGGAACTTTCAACTACAGGGGAGATAAAATTTGTATGTAGCTATGTATCAATAACTATTTTTAAAAAAATGTCAGGTTTACCTTAAAAATACAAAAAGAGAAAAACACCTCAAATTTGATAAATGTTAGAATTCTATTATTTTTCTTCCTGTGCTATATCTTGAAAACACTAATTCAAGCATTACAGTACATATATTTAATGTACAAAGGCACCAAATATTTCTGTAACAAATGTTAAGTCACACCGAATACAAATCTATAAAACAACACAAAAGCATTTAACTGATTTTTAACTTTTATTTTTAGACAATGGGATGTTTAGACAAACATCAGGAATGTTTAACTCCAAAAATGCAATTCAGAATATTTTAAGATGTTAAATGTATTCAGAGTTAATGTAACAAAAATAATCCAATGAAAAGGCACTGTTATATTTTAATTATAAAAAATTATCATCAGCTCTGGCTGGTGTGGCTCAGTGGACTGAGACTGAGCATGAGCCTGCAGACACAAAGGATGCTGGTTCGATCCAGTCAGGGCACACGCCTGGGTTGTGGACCAGGTCCCTGGGTTGGGAGCGTGTGAGAGGCAATGGATCGATGTTTCTCTCACACATCAGTGTTTTTCTCACTCTCCCCTGTCTCTAAAAACAAATGTTTTTAAAAATTCTCATTATAGAAAACTGGAAATGTTAATAAATTTAAACCTGTATTTTTATCATTTATCCTAATATAAAATACAATATATAATCCATAGTAGGAATTTATTTTTTAAAAGCTTCCAACTTTTATGCAGATCAAATGATTCTAGTCAAGGACATTTTTAGGTTTTTACAAGGTATCAATTTTCAAAACAAAAACACAGTGGAAAGTATCAAAATGCACTATTACTTACCTAGAACCGTGCTGGTCTTGAGAAAACTCAACTATGTGTCCAATCAAGTCTCTAAGTTGAAGGTTTGGGAAACGGTTATTTCTGAAATCTTCCAATAATCTGCTTCGGCCAGAAGGCATAATATCAGACCTATTATACCGAAGCCGAGAAGGAGGAAAGAGCTGGCTGCTGGAGCTGAACAGACTGGAAGTGCCCGAAGCACTCCGATACTTTGCTTCTGCTCCAGGCGCTGCGGAGATATAGCGACCACTACCATTTGTCAGTCCCCCTACAACAAAGCAGGTGTGGTCAGCAAATGGTTTTGACAGTGATTTCTCAAATCAAAGTGACTCAAACTAAAACAGTAAAGAAATCCACCCCACTAATTCTTATATATTATAACAGGAAATTAAGATTGAAGGGGAAATCTCACATTCACTAATGTGTGCGGCTATGAGATTATTGGGGGGGGGAACTAGAACACATGAGGAAAATATATATTTGTTCTTGGCTGTTTAGTTTACAGCATAATTATAACATCTGAAGTCATACACAAAACCTGTATTTATTCTTGGAAGCTTGGTTTAAAACATGATCATACAACTAATGCCATACATACTAGAATCAATGTCAGAATAATGAAACCACCAACAAAACTTTAGCTACAGTAACAAGCAAGTGACAAATAACTAGCAACTCAGATTTTAAGCCACTAAAACAGAGTTTGACTAAAATTTACTTGCAGTGTTAATGGAACACTGAAGGTTAATCTGTATTTTTAAAAATATACTTAAAAATGCATTAAGTCATATAAACTTGTATATTAAAAAATAATTTTAGTTAACACACTTAGCTTTTGAAGTTAACTGCCCCTGCAATACTACACAATAAATTCAAATGATACACTATTTTAAAATATTTTATTTAAAAATACTCTCAATAAAATACTACTTACAGATAAGAAATCACATTAATAAATAGCATTTATTATTCCTAGAGCTCTAATACCAATCATTTAAGACAATGACTAAAAATCCTCTTTAATTTACATCCCATTCCAAAGAATAATAAAGGCCAGTCAATAGAAACAAAAATAAATATAAGCAGGAAATTGTTCTTATTACAAATAACCATTTAAAAGTACTTGACAGTGTCCTTTTAAAAAAGAAAATGTATAGAAAATTGAAAAATGCAGATTTAGCAGTTCAGATAAACAAAACCTACTATCAGCTGTCTGCTGTTGCATTCCATGTCTATCTAGAACAGTGCCATACATAAAATCCAGGCCCCAAGGTTAAGATGATGCCAAGGACACACTGTCGGTGCAAACTGACACAGAGGCACTGAAGGCCAAAAAGAGTGAAAAGAACAAGGAGCAGTAACACTGTTACAATCCTGGAGTGAACTGGGTTAGAACATCCCCCTTTCAGTCCTCACTGCCCAAGCTTTATTCTTCACTCAATTTCCCATCGTCCTTATATATATATTTATATACAGACATCCTTTATATAGATTTATATACATACATATTATTTGATCCTCAGCCCTCCACAATTTAAGTGCCATAAAATTACATTCACCTCCATGCTAGAGACGTCATCCCTAACACGTCTGACAGACAGTTAAGTACACAACAAATATTCAAGAATATTTTATGTAACATCAGCTGCCCAAGGGCCAGTTCTATCTTTCCTTAGAAGTGTATAATTTAGCAAGTCATTTTATATACCAAAACCACAAACATCAAGTTCTCATGTTTATTCCAGTTCTACATGACTCATATATGAAACATCTAAAATGTGAAAGAATTCAGTGTCTTAACACTTGTCTCAATTTGCTCACTATTATTAACCCTTCTAGTCCGCTATTCTTATTTCTATTTATATAGTTCCGTTAACTGGTCACAACAATAACTGATCGCCAGTCCATACCAGTCTCTAACAATTCTCTAACCTTTTAGCAGGAATGGGTGCTATAATTATCATTCCAATCTTTTTCATAATTACATTTTCCCACTCAAAGGGCCACTTGATGTCACCTTTACACTAGAAGTCTGCTGGGGGAGCTCCTGCACACTCATTCTTCAGCCTAGTTTCCGTGTCATCACCCCAAACCAGCTTCTTGTACAGTGCTCCTGGTGCACAGTACCCTCACCGTCTATCTTGCCCCTCTTTATTTTTTTAAGATTTTTATTTATTTTTAGATAGAAGGGAAGGGAGGGAGAGAGAGAGGGAGAGAAACAACAATGTGTGGTTGCCTTTCATGGGCCCCCTACTGAGGACCTGGCCTGCAACCCAGGCATGTGCCCTGACTGGGAATCGAACCGGCGACCCTGTGGTTCGCAGCCCACGCTCAATCCACTGAGCTACACCAGCCAGGTATCTTGCCCCTCTTTTGATGATCTCTGCATTGTTGCTTATCATTACCTCAAACATAAAGCCTGATATTCTCTTTATCCTCGACACACTAAAGATTTTCAATACCAGATTCAAAATACATACCTCAGAAAATGATACTGTTAAACTGCCTTGAGCTTCAAAAAAAATCTCAAAATTTCACTTCTAGAAGACTAAACTTTCACTTATAAAATTAAAAAAAAAAAATCACCAAAAAAAAAAAAAACCCCAACAACAAAACACACCCCACTCAGGGCAGGATTATCTTCCTGGTGTTACAAAGTAAGAAACATTTAAATCCCAATTTGTATTATACAGTGCACATTTTAAGTCTGGTTTTCTAAACAATGAAAGCATGTCACCCAAAATCTATTTGGGATTGAGGGACCTTCTACAAAAGAAATGGTCTGTAATCTTCAGAAACATTGAGGTCACTTGATAGTATTATGTTATTGTTAATTTCCTCAGCCCCCTTTGATAATTGTGGTTATATTTTTAAAAAGTTCTTATTTTTAGGAAAATACACTGATGTATTTGTAAGGGATATTATGTCTGCAACTTCCTTTCATAAATACCAGGGGAGAGGGAGATGCAGAGGGGAAGAGGGAGAAAAAATTATAAAGCAAATGTGAGAAAATAACATTTGGAGCATCTTGGTGGAGAATACGCTGACCTTTTTTTTTGTATTATTGTTACAACTTTCCCATAAATCTGAAATCATCCCAAAATTTGTTAAAAACATACAAACATGTAGTCTGTATTCATATCATATTCATGCTAGTAGTATTCTAAAAGATGTGCTCTGTACCAAATGTGTTAAAAGGATCAACAATCCCTTCAATTTGTCACCGACATTCCTGTCATTTACCATTTCTTAATCACTATCTGAGAGGAGTATACGGGACATGAAGATCTGCACTATAATTCCAAAGACGAAGTCATTATGGTCCACAGTGATGTGATAGGACTTGTAGCTAGTCAGCCAGGACTACAAGACAAAAAGATAAAATTTTGCAAAGGACAACACTGGACAGATCTTTGTCCTGAGTCCTTGGCATCTCATTTTAAAATAGGTTTTAGGTATTCAACATAATCAGTTTCTTTATGTACTTTACAAAGCCCATTTAATTAATATTCAAAATTGATACTATATGCTAGACCCTGAGGATCCATGGCATGGATTATTTTTTTTTTAAACAAAAAGCAGCCCTAGCTGGTGTGGCTCAGTGGGTCCAGTGCTGGCCTGTGAGCTGAAAGGCCACTGGTTTGATTTCTGGTCAGGGCACATGCCTGGTTGTGGGCCAGGTCCCCTGATGGTGGAATGCGGGGAACGACCAATCAATGCTTCCCTCCATCTCACTCCTTTTTCCTCCCTCCCTTCTCTTCTCTCTCAAAATGAATACATGAAATCTAAAACAAAAACCAAAAGCAAACGACCTAATCTGCGAGCCTAATTCAACCTAAGTATCTGCACACTAATATGGTTTTGTTATCTTTCTACACACAATTAGTTTCTAAAAAGGCAGCTACCACTTACTGAGTATTCTTTATTGGGCACTGAGAGAGTAAACTGCATAAAATGCTGTACTGTGTTGAATTATGTCCCCTTGAAAATCTTTGTTTTAAGCCACTCAACTGTGGTAATTTGCCACAGCAGCCCTAAGAAACTAATACAGATTTTGGTACTAAGAATGGGGTGCTACTGTAACAAAAATCTAAAAATGTTGCCCAGGCTGGTGTGGCTCAGTGGACTGAGAGTGCCAGCCTGAGAACCAAACGGCCACAGTGAGGGCACGTGCCTGGGCTGCGGGCCAGGTCTCCAGTAGGGGGCGCACAACAGGCAACCACACATTGATGTTTCTCTCCCTCTCTCCCTCCCTTCCCTTGTAAGAATAAATAAATATTTTAAAATAAAATAAATAAATAAATAAAAATGTGGAAGCGTCTCTGGAACTGCATAATGAGTAGAGATGGGAAGAATCCTGAGGCACATAACAGAAAAAGCCCAGAATGCCTTAAGAGATGTTTGGTAGAAACACGGGTACTAAAGGCAATTCTAGTGAGGGCTCACACAAGTATGAGGAACACGATGAAGCTTCTATCGTCATGGAGAATACTCACATCATCATAAACAATGCTGGCAGAAGCACGAATGAAGGCTAAAAATTCTGCAAGTAAGATCTCAGAAGGCAATGAGAACATGTTAAAGCAAACGGGAGGCAAGGCGATCCTTGTTAGAAAGTGGCAGAAATGTGTTATGCTGGGTTTATTAGCACAACTTGTACAGGATAAATTTGGATATTCAGCTGAGATTTCCAAGCAAAGTGTTAAAGGTGTGGCCTGGTTTCTTTCTCCTAGTTACTTATGGTAAATTAAAAGAATTTGAAGAAAGCATTGTTTACTGGGGGGAAAGCCCCCAGCACTTGAAGATGCAAGTCTTAGATTACTCAGACAGAATGCGGAGGAGGCAGAGCCCCTGAGTGTGACCAGAAATCCCCTTCACACGAACGAAAGACCAACAGCATTTCTGAGAACTTCTCACCAGCAGCAGCACTGTCATCTGGAACTGAAAGGGACAGCGACGAGACAAAATAAAGAATGACTCTGAGGGCACAGTCACACATACAGAGGCCAGAGGATCTAGCCACAGGTGATTATTCTCAATCCCTGAAACTAAATGGAATTTGTCCCGCTGGGTTTCAGACTTGCTCGGGACTAGTAACCCCTTTATTGCTTCCACTGTCTCCCTGTTGGAATGGAAATGTCTATCTCATGCCTGCCCCATTACTGAATTTTGGAAGCGGATGACTTATTTTCTAGGTTTCATAGATCCACAGGTAGAGAGGAATGTGGACCCAGGCCAAACCACATGCAGTCTCATCTGATTTAGAAGATGAGATTTGGGACTCCAAGTTGATGCTAGAATAGGTTGACTCTCGGGGATGCTCAGATGATGGGGTAAATGCATTCTGCACATGGGACAAAATATAAATTTGGGGGGACCAGAGGGAAATGGTACTAAGTTGAACTGGGTCTCCACAAAAGATATGTTTCAATCTTAACTCTTGGTACCTGTGAATTTGGCTTTATTTGGAAACAGGGTCTTTGTAGACGTAATCAAGTTAAAGTGAGGTCATACTGGATTAGGCTGGGCTCTCATCCAAAGACTGCTGTCCTTGTAAGAGGAGGAAAATCAGGACAGAGACACACAGGAAGAACCTCACATACTAGTGGAGGCAGAGACTGGAGTGATGTCATCTACCAGCCAAGGACTGCCAGCAACCACCAGAAGCTGGGAAAAGGCAAGGGGGAATTGTCCTCTTACAGCCTTCAAAGGGAAAAGGGCCCTGGCTAACACTTTGGTAAGACTTCTAGCCCTCAGAACTGTGAAACAATAAATTTGTTTGTTTGTTTTTTTTTTAAAGATTTTATTTATTTTCAGAGAGAGGAGAAGGAAGGGAGAAAGAGCAATGTATGGTTGCCTCTCCATGGCCCTCACTGGGGACCTGGCCCGCAACCCAGGCATGTGCCCCGACTGGGAATCGAACCGGGACCCTCTGGTTCCCAGCCCGCGTTCAATCCACTGAGCTACACCAACCGGGTCAAATTTGTTGTTTTTAACCACCTAGTTGTAATACTTTGTTAAAGCAGCACTGGAAAACTAATATGTATGTCTATTCCCTTAACGGCCCTATGTGACAAAAAGATCTCCATTTTACTTCTGCCCCAACACACTTAGAGAAACTAAAACACTTTATTCAAGGATGCAGAGCTAACAATTAGGCTAAGGGCTTTTCTTTTTAATATTATGTCTGAATAATTTGCTTAAACCTTTCAGTTATACTCTATCACGAAGAACATTTTTAATGACATATGCCATTTTTAAAATCTGGGATATGGCCCTGGCTGGTAAAGCTCAGCTGACTGAGAGCAGGCTGTGAGCCAAAGGGTTGCCAGTCTGATTACCAGTCAGGGCACATGCCTGGGTTACGGGGCCAGGTCCCCAGCACGGGGCATGTGAGAGGCAACCACATACTGATATTTCTCTCCTTCTCTTCCCTTCTCTCTAAAAACGAATAAATAAAATCTTAAAAAAAAAAAAATCTGGGATATGCTTGAGCTTACATGGGGAGCAAACCACATTAAATTGTTCTAATTATTATTAACTACATATGTGCTGTATAAAGACACAAACATTTTATTGGGGAAAGAATGAGGCTTCGATGAGTTTAAAAAGCAAAGTGATTTTAGTTAAAATTATATCTTCCAAATGATTTTAATGGAAGACTAATATAAAAAGCAAAAAGCATAAACATGTCAAATATGCTACCTTAAATTTATACATTTTATGACAATATGTACGCAAACAACATTAGATGCAGACTACAACCTTCTATTGCTTGTTAAGTAATCTTACCTTTCAGCTTCTAGTGCCTAAACTTTTTAAAAATGTAAAGGGAAGGGGAAGACCATCTGTATAGAAGATATTTAATATCCTTCCCTCATTCATCCAGACTGAATTTTTAACATATGAACTACAGTCTTCAGACTAGTACAGTATCATTTCTATGACCATACCAATTTCTATTATTCATCAAAAAAGGCGCCCGGCTGGTGTAGCTCAGTGGATTGAACACGAGCTGGGAACCAGAGGGTGCCGGTTCGATTCCCAGTCAGGGCACATGCCTGGGTTGCGGGCCAGGTCCCTGGTGAGGGCCATGTGAGAGGCAACCATACATTGCTCTTTCTCTCTCCCTTCTCCTCTCTCTGAAAATAAATAAATAAAATCTTAAAAAAAAAAGGCTAGTTTTTGTATGGTTTAAAAAATTGCCTGAATCTTTTATCTCTAGTGAAAAGTAACTACCTCTGTGATTGCTGAACATAAGGACAACTTTAAAAACTAACCCCCAAAAGAATAAGCAGTGGGCTGAACTTCATGGGCCGTCTAGTATGAACACATGAGAAGAAGTACTTCCCTGCATATATCAAACCATTCTCTCAGATTTGACCTGAATTCCTTTCTTTGGTTAACACTTTTGGTGACAGTGAATAAATCAGGCTAGTATCTGCATTTCCTTTTGAATTTTCCTGTCGAGATCACAGCCAGTAGTAGCCTTTCCTGATTGGAGTGAAGGAAAATTGAATGGCTAGGGTTTTCCTCTAAAATCATGATTACTAAGGATTTGTGAGATCATAAGATTTGCTTAATAAATTAATACTGGGGAGAATAATTTTGATCCTAGACAAACATTATAGGCACATTCACTTTCTCTCTTGATGGGTTTGCTATGATGGTGGGAAGAAGGCTGAGTTGGGAAGGTAATGTGAAAGAAGCATTTACCCAGAAAACATACTCCATCCCCAAGCCCCAAAACAAGCCATGCACGTACAAAAACAGAAACTTCATAACCAAGAGTGGCTGTCATAAAACTTTCAAAATGGAGTCTTCTGAAGAACATGACCTTAACACAGTGATCAAGGACACGCTGATTGGGGACAGTCAAACAATGCTTTGATGTAGAAATCCATGTAGGGCATCAAACAATTTTTTAAACAAGAAAGTGGGTATCATCACCATAACCAAACCATCAATAAAATACAAAGAAAAAAACTACTCAAATTCATTGATACAAAGACTTGTTGAGAGTTGAATACTCTTACAGCTGTGAAGGAAGGTCTGGGCTTTCATTGCTTTTTAATCTCTTTTTTCCCCCAAACTCACTTTTTTCACTGACACTTAATAGGCTAAATCTATTTTACCACAATTTTATTAAATGTTCACAAAAATTCTAAATGCAGGGAACAGGAAAAGATTCTTTATATATCCAGATAACTGTTACACAACAATAAAACATTCTTTAAGAAGTAGAGTTGATATCATTGAATAAGTCAGATAGACCAGGCCTCAAAATGTTTATTCCTTACTAACTTCATGACTGTAAAAACAAGTTACTTAATTTTCTTTGAGAATGAAAACTGTGTTTGTGTGTAAGGATTATAAAAGAGGAGTAAAAAGCTCATCTCTCCCATTTGGATGTTCAACTGCTCCAGTCCAACTTGCTTTATAGTAAGTTTTGATATCTGGCAAAGTTACTAAGTTCTCTATGTTCTTTAAGACTGTCTTACTAGAATTATTGGGGGTGAGGGGTATTACTTTGTAAATTATGATTGTCTAATTGCTAACTTATACACCTGAAACTAATATTATATTGAGTGTCAACTGTAATTGAAAAATAAGATTGGCCTATTCTTGGCTATTTTCCCATTTACATTGTTTAAATCAGCTTGCCAATTTCTTTAAAAAGCCTTAAAAAGTTCTTAAGATTGTGCTGAATTTATACATCATCTAGAAGAAAGCTGGTATAATACTGAGTCTTTCAACACACAATCATGGTATGTCCTTCCATTTTTGTTTCCTTTAAGTTGCCAGAGTTTTATAGTGCAAAGACCTTGCCCATTCTCCACTGGACTTACTCCTGGGTATTCTCACATTATGTTGAAAATATTAACATATAAGCTACAAAGCAATTTTAATGTCACCCCATGAAACACATGCTACTTTCATTCTTAAAGGTTATTTGGCTAAGGCTACAGGTATCTCATAAAGCACATCTGCCTACATTTTAAGAGCTACTGTTTAATTCTATTTCTATAGTTACTTAATGTACATAGTGCAATAATGTGAACTGTAGGTGAATCACTGGTAGATCAAGTACTTTCTAGTGATTATCTTAAGCGAATTAACTGGTGAAAACATTCTGTCATTAGAACCACAAAATCACAAATAATGTTATTAAAGGATACTGAGTAAAATGTGAGGAAACGTAATGAAAATGAATCATTGTGATCCCAAATTGGAACTAAGATCAATAAATTTGTGTACAGAAACAAAACATAAAACAATTCCTTTATACAAATAATTTTAGAATTTCTTCAAAACCATGTGTCACTCATCAACAAATTACTTGGAGACACACCAAAGGACTGAAGCAGTGCTTAAATTGATGCCACCGTGAAAACCTGTAAACGCTATTTTGCTGAGGGCTGGATATGCTGTCCTGTAGCCAGTCCCTGGGTCACCTGCCAGATTAGACATCTTATTTCATGAAGTCGATAACATATTTGAACTTTAAATTCTAGACAAGAACTTTTTTATAAATCTCAATAGTAACCAAAATGAGAAAGATATCTAGAAGTCTAATAATCTTATACACAACTTAAAGAAACATAACCCATTCCACTATGAGATAAACAGTTTGAGAGGCTGGTAAGAATATTGTTATTTATCCACTGTGAAGTTGTTCAGTTCATTATAGAACAGCATAACAGAAAAAGCGAGGAGAGCAATAGGAGTCAGAACCGTGTTCTAGCCTCAGTTCCGTCATTTACTGTCTCTTGGGCTCATATGACTTATAATTTCTCATCTTCAATGGGCATGTCACTCAGCCAGTCTATGTTAACAAACAGGATGAAATGAAATAATGAACATGAAGGTGCTTTACGAAACTATCAAATGCTATTCAGTTACAGGAAACTTACTTAAATGATAACAGTACTTCCAATGAAAGCTTAAAAAAAAAAGTTTTCTGCTTTAAGGACCACATATAAAACTCAGAAAAATTCGACATAGCCTTGCAACAAATTCAACCATACTTGTTTTAATTCTTTCTCTTTTTTTTGTTTTAATTCTTAAACATTTCATTCTAGGGAAGCAGCTTGCTCTATTTGCCAAAGGTCAGCAATTTGAACACATGCAACTACTACTAAACAGAAGATAATGATCCTAAAAGTTAATCCTGCCTACACTTAATATAAAATTTGTTGTGATTAGTAGAGAAGATAGGTTATACAATTTTCTAATCCACATCAAGCTAAAGTACTATTTGATTACTAAATACATGATGTTAATGAATCTTCAGAACTGAGAGCCATCTTTCAATAATAAATTTCACTAAATACAAAGTTTGAGTTACACTTTTTAGTGCCCTTAAGAAATAAACAAGCCAGTTCAAAAATTAAAAAGGTACAAGGGAAAAATCCATTAGTTTGTCATGCCCTAACTTAGATAAAAGTACAGAATACTGCTTTATACCCCCAAAGTTCTATATTAATCTAATTAACTACAAGCACAAAGATCACAGTAAATAAGAAATCACTAACATAACTGGAAATATTTAATGTTCTATCACAGGGAGTGAAGTATCTTAAAATAAGATACTGACTTCTATCAGAGAGAATGATTAAAGAAACAACTGCAGGGGGAAGATTTCCACCCATCTCTACACATCAAAACAATATGAGAAAATACTTCACTCACTAGTTAACACTGAACCTGATACCCAGAATCTGACACTGCTCTTTGCATTTCAAGATAAAAATCACTTATCTTACAGTTCTCTTTCTTTGTTATTTCCACACTTGTTTCTTTGACCTTCCAGTAATTTAAATGCTCCTTTTCAAGGGCTGAAGTCAACATGAGAGCCAATCTGAAGGAGCTCCAAATGGCCAAAAATGGTAAAATTTTAGGATTAAAAAAAGGTGTAAAATTGGTGTCTCAGACTGCAGTGAACTAAAACATATCAACTATCATAACATCCATCAATTTACAGGTACAATGATGATTATAAAAAAGTATGAGTCATCTTTAGAAGTTGCTAGAACACCAACTCATTCTCAAAGTTAGAAAATAAAAAAAAAGAAATCAGCATTATCATGATTCATATGTGAACTATGTATTTCAAGGTAACCTCACAATTGATGAGGAAAAGTTCCTTTTTATAGAAAAGTTTCAGCTAACAAATGCAGAAGGAATGACAGAATTAAGAATATCACCATTTTATAACTGCTGAGAAATATTTAGGCAGTGATCAGACTGACAACCACACAATGGAGATGCCAGACACATGTCTCCTGCTATGGCACAACAGAAAGAACACAGGACCATGTCTTGCCCAAGTAACAAACCAAACAACAAACAATCAGACCAAGCCCTAGTTTTAATTCCATTTTATAGAAAATATAGAGAAACATGTTAATATAGAGGAACATATTAAACACTAACATGGGGAAGCAATACACAAAGTCAAGAATATGGGAAAGTCAACAGGACAAAGTTTCATCAACAAATACATGGAAAGGAAAAAAAAAAACCCAAAGGAGAAATGGCTCCCTAGTAAAAGACACGGCAAACTAATGCAATGTGTAAACCTCATCTGGACTCCGATTCAAACAATGCAACTGCAAAAAGACATTTAAGTAATAATGACATTTAATAAATGAGGGTAATGAGAAATTATTAATTTAAAAGGGTTTGAACAGCCCTGGTTGGTGTGGTTCAGTGGATTGAGTTCCGGCCTGTGGACTGAAAGGCTGCTGGTTCGGGTCCCTGGTCGGGGTGACGTACCTCTTGCACATGGATGTTTCTCTACCTCTCTCCCCTCTAAAGTAAGTAAAAATCTTTGAAAAAATGGTTAAAATGGTAAAAAATTTTTTAAAGGTATGAATAATAATACTGCTTATTAGAAAGGAGTCTCTTAGGAATTTTATACAATAAAACAGAAGAATAAATTCTTTTCATGTTCCTGATTTCAATATACTAAAAAAAGTAATGAGGCTGAAAATCCTAAAAAATTTTAGTTTACAAAAAATGAACAATCGAAACCGATCAAGCCCTGGCTGGGTGGCTCAGGTGGTTGGAGCGTTGTCCCATACACCCAAAGGTTGCAGGGTCAATCCCTGATCGGGATGCACACAGGAGGCAACCAATAGATGGTTTTTCTCCCTCTCCCTTCTTCTCTCTCTAAATCAATAAACATATCCTTGAGTGAGGATTTAAAAAAAACCCCACACCTATCAAATGAAATACTTGTACTTTAATTAAAAAGTGGTTACTAGTCATACTACTAAAAATTCTGATGTTAATCAAATAACAATTATTTTTAATGTGAAACATCCGTTTTGGAAAGCGGATAATCCGTTTTTAATTCACGGTTTTTCCGTGAATTAAATAACTAGCACAAAGGGGAGCTGATAAAAAAAAAGTTAATATGTTTTAATCCGATACTTTATGAGTGTAGACATCAAGGCCTATCATTAACTATGATTATATGTCTTAAAATTTCACAAAAAAATAACTTAGAACTAATTCCAACCAATTCTAACGACACTGAGAACTTATGTTCATCTCATATCATACTCTTAATGTGTGAACTCAGTAAAATTATTTGAATATACAAATTCATTTCCATAGGTATTTTGTAAATCATCGGCCTTGATAACTTGATTCATAAAGAAATATGCCTCAAGCATATACAATTTGAAGTATGTTTTAGACCAGAGAGCATGTAAGTCTTGTATCATGACTTAATCATAGGAAAACAAAGGATTGATTATTTCCACCAACAGCAAATTTATAAAATTTACTACGTTATTTTCCACCCGGCAGAGTTTATTCCTTGTTAACAATATTGCCTGTCATACTACAACTAAACAAACAAAAAAAAATTGGAGATTATAAAACAAAATAATCTACAGATAATTGCAATCAGAAATGCATCGAAATATCAAGATTTCAAGCTGAACCACAGGTACCAAGTATCAAGATAATATAGAATTGCTGGCCCAATTTAGGATTGTTTCTCAGAGCTGACTAGAATTTCTTTCTTAGGCATCTACATGGCTAGACCCTTTACAATCTAAAGACAAAAATCCAGACTGCTGTTTAATCACAGAGACATCTAAAAACCCATTTATAACCCAAGGTCTATGCAGTCTACGTGGAATAATGCATGTAATTTACACAGGCTCTAAAGCACACCATACGCAGCAACAGTCGCCAGGAACTTGACCTGGAACTTACCTATGAAAAAAAATGACAGGACACGACAAATAGGATCTTCACAATAAAACAAAATTATTATGAAAGGTCTACACTTAGGACTTTCTATGTTCCAAATTTGTGAATCCATTTCAAATTTTCAAAGGCATGTCTTACATAAAGGTGGTGGAAGTAGGTCTGAACATAAATAAATAACAGAAATCAGGAACTGAGCGGCTCCTGTGACTATGATAAAGGTGTCAGACTAAAAACTGATACGTTTACACAAACAGTGCTGCAAAGCGGATCACAGGACCCCAGCTGAGTGAGTTCAGAGTCTGTGTGTGTGTGTGTATTTATTTATTTTCACTATCCCAAAAGAGCAAAAGCCCAGAATCTGGGGTAAAGGACCAGTCTTTAAAAAGGGAATCTGGCCCACTTTGCAAGGACATAATTCTAAATGGTAATTACTACAAAGGATACCTTTGTTACACGGATACTTACTGTGTTAATGAGCTTCAGGAAAAAATAGCTATATGCTTGTGTGTGTGTGGAGGGGAGGTCCAAACATATCTGCTTACAATGACAACAATACTTTTTAACAAACTATAGAAATGATCCCTGAAAGTATAGTTTTCGCAACATTACTTTTTAAATCAGAAGCTGATTTAAATCTTTCCAAGACCTTAAAACTCAGCAATAGAATCTCCCACTTTCAGTTGAGGTAACTGGGATTACAAAAATCCAAAATCTAATTTTAATGAAATATTTTTTAGAGAAGACAAGGATTCATACAAAGCCCCTGATATCCAAAAACCCTTCAAAATATACTGTTAACTCCATGAATAAATACTTCCCAGAGAGGGGGAAATGTAAACCACTGATTCAGTAATCTTAGGATAGGGGCAATTTTAATACACAGATATAAACAAAAGTTCTAAATGCTCCAACATCAAGGATACAACAAGCCTAAACCATTTTTTTTTTTTTTTTGCTTAAGCTAATGACATATTTAAAAGTAAAAGAAATATATGGACCACACCTTTAAGATTCTTTAACTCACAAACATACTAATTTCTTACACCCTGATACAATGCTTTGGTGAAATGGCCAGGCATTCAAAGACCAAAGCAAAAACCATTTTACTAAATAAACTATATAAAGTGAGAACTATGTGACTAATGTTTTTATTTTGGTGTGCAAATCTTTTGATAGTGAAAATTCTCTTTCACTATCGTGTATAAATAGTTGACTTTTCAGATGATCTAAAACACACACAAATCAAAAGCACAGACAAGAAAAAACACACCACTGAATTTCATAAAAGAAACAAGGTACAATAGGGGTCTTTACCTTACTGTACATTAGACCCTCACTTCAGATTTTCATGACAAAAGAAGTTTTTCAAAAGGCTAATATCTAAAAGCAAAAGCAATTTGGCATGTTTTATCCAACATTAAATATTTTACACATATTATAAACACACACACAAACACACTTACATGTATACATACAAATAAAAAGGGTTTTGGGTTTTTTTTTTTACCTAAATGCAAACTGGATGAGGATCCATGTGATGAAAGTGATGGCGGTGGCGTAAGTGAATGTCCTGGAGTTTGGCTTGGCAGAGGCATGCCTATTGGGCTTGGAGAGGAGGAAACTCCCAGACTACTGTAAAATGGCTGCCCTATGGGTGCTAGGCTGCTACTAGATCTTTTGTACAAGTCAGAGCTAGTAGATAGAGACTCTCTCCTTGTGGCACTACTACTTGCAGAACTGCCAACTGAAGAAGAAATAAAAAAAACCCTAATTACATACAGTGTTAACTGAATAGAACCTATCCCCAACTCTTGCTGGGAAATAACAGAAGTGATCACAATAATTATTTTTAGAAACATTATGGAGAAGATAATTACTGTGATAACTATATATACTAACTTGTTAATCATAAAAGGGTATAAATGCACCCCAATAAAGTAACCAAATACTTAACATAGCAGTCATTATGTTCATTATTTCACACATATTTACCACTGACACAAGATTACTGTGCTTTAATACCCTGGTATGATTTCTAAACCCTGGTATTTTAAGTTGTCTGCTTTATGATAGGCTAGAGAGTAAATTTCATTAAGGTTAAATTTTGGTAGTGTTCTAATCTCTGGAGCCAGTTCTTAGACTTCAACTCAATGCCAAGAAAAGATTATATTGACAAATAGAATATTAATATATTTCCCTCACCATTCACATTTAATTTGGCTTCTATGCTATGTTCAAACCATAGTACTTTAAGTCCATATTGGCCCGAATATTAGTCAGTTGTGAAATACAGACAGTAGCTTATTCCTCAATACTTTTTACACTACACATTCTCCTTATCCTTCAACAAGTAGATTACAAAATACATATGAAAAAACTAAACTTCCTTTTAGAAAATACTCTCATTACTGTTAGCACACCAAAAATATACTTCCACTTACCCCTCAGAATCTTCCATTCCTAAAATTTTCTTACTGGCTTTGCTAGCCCCTTACTCAGATAAAGACTGACCAGCCTTCCCCCCTAGCAGCGCTGTATTGTGCTGTGTATACTGTGCTCCTATGTATGATGTGCACCTGCATTTTTGGCTGAAACTTTCAGGGGAAAAAAATGTTTCATTTCAATTATTTATTTATATTTAGAAACAAACAGATTATTCTATTCCAGGGTATTAGTTTGCATACAGATATTATTACTGCTTTCTAGAGTTACGCTTTTAAAGCGTAAGCATAAATAAAAGAATTAAAAACATTTATATTGACATGGAATCAGCAACACTCATGTATAATGTGCAGCCTTATTTTTCCCTAAAAAATTTGGGCAAAAAAGTATGCATTATACATGGCAAAATATGGTAATTATTTCATACTACATCCCTTATTGTCTTACATACTGAATTCTTTTTACTTAATTCCAAATTTGACTATTAGCCTTCCAGTCTTTTGCTCCACAAAACCATAAACAAAGAGAATCACATTCCCATGTAGCTCTGCATGCAGTGCTCAGAAACACTCTAAGATGTGGCTGTTAACATGTATCTGGATAATCAAATTCTTTACCAAGTGTTTCAAAAGGGGCTGTCCAAAACACCTAATTCTTGTCTCACTTACTACTTATATTTTCAAGTATGCTTTCTTATTCCTAAGCACCACCCTTTTTAAACCAAATTCCTTTTTCATCTAAGGGAAATTCATACTATTTTTCTTAACCTGTCAAGTTTTTTAAGGACACGCTCTATATTCGGACCAATATGGTAATTTGTTTCAAGAGAATTTTAAAGTTTCTATTCAAACTTGGTTTTCTAACCTCAAGTCAATCATAAGTAGGTCATAAGGGTATAGATTAAAGAGAAAAATTATACAGAGCACATGATGGGAAGACCAAGTTAGGCTTACAATGCAGGTAAGAAACTTTAAATTACACTGGTTCTTGCCAAATTCAAAATTCTATAAAGGAAAAACACCAGGCTCCCACTGCTATATTAGGCAAAATATTCTAACAGCATTCAACCTTTTATATCTGCAAGTGCAGTTCCGAAAGACTGATAATGTGTTTTATTGAAAATTTCACATCTTAAGATAGCATTATAATAGGGGAATACTAGCGAACTATATGCATTTTAATAGCAAAAAACAAACATAGCAACTAATGTAGTAAATAGTTCTTCATGAATTGGTTTTGGCAAAATTGTCAATGCATGCTACATTAACTATGCTAATTTAAAAGGACACTGTCAAAGTGATTTCTGTAAGACATGGCTACATTTTAAAGTCCTATTTATCTCAGAAACAATTTAACTGACAAAGACAACAGCTCTCCAATGAGAGCAGTAGTACTATTACTCCCCTGGCAAATAATCAAATAAACCATGGTTTTGACACGTGATTATTATTTTCCTCCAAAAAGGAAAAGCCAAACCAAACATTTAAAAGTAATTCAGAAATAGCTTTAAACATAAACAGGCTCCGTAAGTTTTACTATATGCCTAAATTACCTGCAACAGTATGACTATGAAACAAACACTATCTAAAATATCTTAAGCTAGACAGACAATGGAGTCACTAGTCATTTATCAACTGTGTATAAAATGTTATATTACAAACTTTGAATTGTAACAGCACTTTCTAAATAATGGGTATCAAAAGGGCGATTTAATCACTGTACTGCAATGGTTAAGCTTCCTAACCAACTATCCTTACAAATTAGGGTATTTAACACTGTTAAGCACTAATAATTTCATTATCCAGGGAAGAGAATGACTGTGTATATGTCGCTGTGTGTGTAAATTTGCACGTAACCACAATATACTTTAGTTTTGATAGAGGTATGGAACTGCCATAATGTGAAACGGCAGTGGTAGGTTTGTTCTAAGAGTACATATTGTAGCACTTGAATGAATTCTCACAAAATGCCCAAGAGGAGGGAGAAGTAATAAGACCATTTACTGGCATTTGGGGTGGCAATCAATAATACCCTCTGAAGCAAGATGAAACAGAGGTACCCCAGACTGAAAATCAGAATTGAATAAGCAATGCTTATAAAAGAGGCATGATGAAGATAAGTTTTTGGGAAAGAGGCATCTACAGGAGACATTTGTAGGGAACAGAATGTTCATGCCAACCAATTTCTGAATGCAGGAGAAAAGCTCTTCAAAACTAAGAGACAAATGGGAATTTGGAAGAACTGGGTAAAGGGACCTACAAAGTTATACCAGACCATCATATTTTATTAGAAAAGGGTACATGAGGTTTATCAAAGTTCTTCTCTATTTTCCCTGGATTCTTTATTTATTTATTTTCTTTCTTTTTTTTTACACCAACCCCCTTCTCCCTGGATTATTTAAAGTCTATAATCTACAGTTTAGAAACTAGTTATTGCCACAAAGTGTTTTTATTTTTTTTTTTTAAGTTAGACGTTCTTTGATTTTCTTCAGCATATTTAGGATTATTTGGGGAAAATGCTTGTCAATTGTGTTATAAGCAAAAAAAAAAAAAAGAAAAAAGAAAAAGAAAGCAAAAAAACCCTCTTACGAGAGTGCTTAAACTGGAGATAAAAATACTAAACTCCAAAAGGAATGAAAAGACCTCAAGTAGAAAAATTGTAACAATGAATGGTCTTCATGTTCACTAGATTTTAACTAAGTTGTGCTCACTCTTTAGATAGTTTTGTTAGGCAAGTATGGTAATTCCCTACTGAATTTCATTATAACAAAAAAAATTTCTGCATCTGAAAGTTTATAGCTGTTCAAGACCACTTCTCTTATAAACATCAAAAATTAAGATTACACTTCCTTAGAAAACTGGTAAGCATATTAATAATCACTGGCGCACGTTAGTTTTGCCATTTTCCACACACCAGAAAAGACTATTGCTTAATGTGGTGGGAAAAAAGGTGAGAAGCATTACTAGAGATTTTAGAATGTGAGAGGAACCGAAAATTTCTGGAGGTCCAAATACATAGCCCTGCCCTCATGAAGAAAAAACTGCCAACCGCACCACAGAAGGAGGGTGAGCCCTTCCCCTACTGCTCCCTGGACACCCGAGAGGATGGCAGCAGGCACCTTCTCATTCCATGCAGTTCTTCCTTAGTGGCAACGTCAGTTTGTGAGGGTGAACGGTTTATTTTATGAAGCTGTTTAACATCTGGATTTGTCAAGTATTATATATAAAAGGAGAACATGGGAAAAGCATGGTTTTAAAATAAATTGTTAATGATAAAGGCTAAATTATTTACTCTAAAAAAAAGATAAGCATACCTATAGTTTCTTAGGGGGTTCTGTTTAGAACATTTCATTATATTTTTATATATTATACAAAATAAAGAAAATTATAAGAATTGGTAGCATTTCATGAGAATAAATCATCTGGCAAGCACACAAAGACAGTATTTTAAAACACTAGATATTTAAGATGGCAAAAGTATTTACTTCCTCAAACATTACGTACAGAATAAGGAAGAGCCAGTAATTAGCATAAAATATATTGCTCCAAACAAACCTTATTAAAATAAAAATGACAATAATATAATTCCTATAGTCAGGGGAAAAATGTATTTATACTTGAGAAAAGGATGGGCTGCTTGAAATGAGTTAAACAGTCTTAGATGTTTGCAGGAAGCAGTTTTTCTTCTATAAAAACCAATAAACCAGCATTTTAATCCTGTCCTTTCTACACTACAAGCTATTTATTACTGCTTTAATTATTAGAAACATACATGTACCTCATATCCACTTAAAGAGTACACTCATCTTAAAAAGAAACTTACCTGATGAACCAAATCCACTGAGGGCTGAGCCTATAGCAGCACCCAAAGAGCTGCTGCTTCCAAAGCCAAGAGATGTACTTCCAGGCTGGCCAGGTCCATGAGAAAATAAAGAACTGCTCTGGGAGCTATTAGTCAAAGAAGTGCCCCCGTAAAATGAATTAGACTGTAGATTAGTGCTTGGCTGCTGCTGCTGCTGCTGCTGCTGCGGTGGCTGAGTGCCAATTGGCCGAAACAGACCGTTTGTGCTGCCTGAAAGACTATTTGCGGTTCCTCCAGCTGCTGCTGCCGCCGCTGCAAAACAAATTTCAGATACTTCTTAGAACTATCCAGAAAAATGATTCCGTTTTTAGAATATCTCACACAGCACCAGAAAAATAATATCTCTGAAAACAACAGTTACACTCACCAGCTTGTGCAGCCGCTGAACTAATTAAAACGGGTGTTGGAGCCATTAATCGCACTGGAGCTCCAAGGCCAGTTCTTGCTCCAGGGCCAACCACTAAGGCACCAGTCTGATCATAATAGGCAGTTGGAGCTAGTACTTGATAGCCTAGATAATACAGAAATAAGTGTTTACTAATGAAAACACTTACTGTAGAAAACATGCATGTTTGTTTATCCCTGCATTTGTGTTCTTACCAACCAGAAAACACAGCACTCTATACTATTAATATAAAACCCTTAGTTACCATATGAAAAATAAACACATTTTAGAAGACATTACTAAATATATAAAAACATTACAGAGGATAAATTTTATCAAAGATGCCTTTAACATACAGACTACAAAATGATAAAGTATTTTCCTTGACACAGAAATTACAGGCTATTTAGGGCTGATATAAATACCCCTATCCAGTCAGTTTTGAGAGTAGGGTGGATAAAAAGACTAAGGGAAGTGAGTAGAACACTATAAAGGGATGTTTATGCTACAACTTTAGTTAAGTTCTAAATCGAGTGCCTCATTACCAGCATTCCCTGAGATTTTCATTTGTAAGCATCCCTTTAAAAACTTAAATCATGACATAAACAAATACCTTAAAACCATAATGTAACAATCTGTTTATAAAGGTTCTCGAGTTAGAATTTAAATAAAAATCATGCAAACATTAGTACTTTTGGGTTTTTTTCAATAGAGTTGTTTTTTTAAAAATATTATTTATTTATTTTTGAAGAGAGGGGAAAGGAAGGAGAAAGAGAGGGAGAGAAATATCAATGTGTGGTTGCTTCTCACACACCCCGACTAGGCTTTGATTTCTTTTAAAAGATTTTATTTATTTATTTATTTATTTATTTATTTATTTATTTATTTATTTAGAGAGAGGGGAAGGGAAGGAGAAAGAGAAACATCAATGTGTGGTTGCTTCTCGCACACCCCCTACTGGGGACCTGGCCTGCAACCCAGGCATGTACCCTGACTAGGAATCGAACCACAACCCCTTGGTTTGCAGGCCCGCGCTCAATCCACTGAGCTACACCAGCCAGGGCTACTTTTGGTATTTTTTAAAAGATTTATTTATTAGAGAGAGGAGAAGGGAGGAAAAGAGGGAGAGAAACGTGGATCAGTAGCTTCTCACAGGCTCCCAATCAGGGACCTGGCCTGCAAGCCAGACATGTGCCAACTGGGAATCACACCAGAAACCCTCTGGTTTGCAGGCTGGCATGCAATCCACTGAGCCACACCAGCCAGGGCAGGCATTAATTTTTTCATAAACCTGAATACAAGGCAGGTGATAATGTGCATTATTCAGAGCTAGAGGAGAGTGATGTTTTACCTCTTAGCAGCCTTTACCAGTGGGGATTCCTCATCTGAACCACAGAACAGAAAATGACTATTTTGCCAATTTTCCCAAGGATAATACATAACCAGTACCACTGTAGATGCACAGGAAAGAAGTTAACTACATATGGTGGATTCTTCAAGTCAACAGGGCTTACTTCTCTCCCAGAACTCAGAGAAAGGCTGCCTATATAGTAACAAGAACTCAGGCTCAATGGACTGACAACCACTTGAGAAAAGGTACTGCCAACTTCTGATACTTTCAAGTTTAAAACTAAAACCATTAAGACTTTCATACACAAAGGTTGTTTGTAATTAAATACAGTAATTGACTGTTTTACAATTACAATTATAATCATCATAATAAATATAAATTAGGAGGGAGCCAAATGAAGAGGTACATAGGGCAAAATCTAGGAGGGAATGCAGAGCGTCCATGACCTTTCCTCAATGAATGAACTCCTTATGGAGTGATAAATTTGAGATTATTAGACACCAAAATGGAGAGGTCAAATAGGAAATAAAACTCTCAAGTGTAGGAGGGAGGTCTAGGCTGGAGTTATAAATCTGGGTGCGTCAACAGAAAGGTAGTATTTAAAGCTGTAAGACAGGATGAAATCACCAAGAAAATAAAAAGGGGGTCTATGTATTGAGGGTACTTCACATTAAGAGGTTGGAGATAGGAGGAACCAGGGAACAGACTTGGAAAGAATATCCAATAAGAAAAACATTTAAACTGTGGCCAAATAAAAAAGAATTTCAAGGAAGACTGAGTGATCAACAATGTCAAATGCTGCTAAAAGCCACTAAGAGCTGAAAATTGAGCAATGGAGTTAGCAACCTGGGAGTCATTTTGGTAAGAGACAGAAGCTAAATTGTCAAGTTTAGTAAAGAAGGGAATGGAAGAACTACAAACAAGTACTGACAATGCTTTGGAAGAGTTCTGCTATAAAAAGGAACAGAGGGGAGCTAGAATAAAAGGGGGTATTGAGAGTAACTGTTTTCTTAAGCAGAAAATGTACTTTATTAGCAGAACACAATACTCTTTTTGTTTATAAATTTGTTATTGTGAAATAAAAGTCAAAAAGTACAGTATTGACTGTAACACAAAATGTGTAATCACCATTCAAGTCAAGAAACAGAAATTGCTCAGTAACCCACCACTCCTATGTCCCAGGCACTACCACAATCTTCTCTTTCGCTTAGAGCAACAAACTATTTTACTATCCATACTTATCAGTTGATTTACATTATTTAAGCATTTTCATATGATTCACCCAAGTGGTTGTACACACACAGATCTTCCTAGTTTCCATTTCCATTACTGTATAGCACTCCACTGGATGGACACCAAAATGCATCTATTCATTCAATGTTTACATTGCTACCTGCTATCAACAGTATTGCTACATTTTTGTATATGTATCCTGAAGCGTTATGTGTACTTACTTCTCTAATCTACATATGTATCTATAGTAGTTGATATCCTGAGTCATTGAGCATGCATATATTTTTTAACTTTGGTAAATAACACCAAGCTACTTCCAAAGTGGTTGTACACTCTTTACTTCCTTGGTATTAAGAGTTCCCACTGCTCCATGATTTTACTTCCTGGCCCAAATACCCAAGGGCCTGTCCTTTCCTAGTCGTGCACTGGACTGGGCCGCCCTGACCAGTGTGTCCCTCTTCAAGAAGAAACTGTGAATGATGTAATAAAGGAACAGAATCAAGAGTTACGAACAAGGTACACAGAGGGCTGTAAGCAGAGATGAAGCAGCCTTAGAGAAACAAGACAAACAGCTAGAATTAGAAATTAAGAAAACTGGCTAAAATTGGCAGTAAGCTTGCAGTTCTAGACAAACAGCTTGTACAATTATGGAAACAGGAAAAAGGACTTCTGCTGTAAGTTCAAAAGCCACTACAATGCCCACACATACAAACGTGCTGCATTCCCAGGTGGAGACGACTGGCACGGTGTCCACGACAGGAAAGACAACGCAAGCAGTTAACGAGAAGACAAGTCCACAGGAGACATTACAAACAATGCAGAGCTTCCAGAAGGAAAACACAAGAATGGAAATGACTGAAGAAATGACCAATGACATACATGAGGACATCTCTGATAGCTCTGATGATGAAGAAAGTCAAGATACTATGACAAGTTCTCGATGAAACTGGTACTGAAATCTCTGGAAATACAGCCAAAGCTCAGGCAGCTGCCCGAAGCTCACCACTGACTACTTCAAAGGCCACAATCCCCGATAAACAGACTGAACAACAACGCAAAGCTTTAGGAGTAAATTAGTCAAAAAATCCTTAATATTTTGCATATTTATATCATTTAATTATAATTATAAAGCAGGCATATTGCCAATTCCTTTTACGAAACACATTTATTTTGCAAAAAAATGAAGATCATGAGTGAACAGGTGTTTCCTAACCCATGACTATTTTGAATCTCTTGCCAAAGAATAAAAACAATGCAAATGGGATCAGTTTAGATTTTAATGAGAACTATTTAGGAGTGATGATGTATAAAAAAGTTGGTGACATTTCTGCATGGCCTGGAGTAATTATTCATTACTTAGTGTAGTTTATGTTCTAAATCCTTTCACACCAAATACAAAAATCTTCTTATAAACACCACTAGGCACCAACCTAAAGAATCCTGTAAAAACATTAAAAGTAGATCATTAATTCTGGATCTGTAGCTTGCCCTTTGTAAGCGATTTATGACCATAGGTGATTTAGTTGCCAAATTATTTTTTGATGATAAAAATGAAGTGTGCTATTTAAACATGCCTCAAATAAAAACTGTCATGAGTTTTTCTTTGCTCCCCCTCACTTGGGAGAACACTGTAGTTAGTAAGTTTATCTTTCAAAACGTGCTTGGCACCTGCCTTAAATAGCACAAACATATTGTGCACATCTTTTTTCTGAGAGAGAGAGATGGAAACATCGATTTGTTGTTCAACTTATTTATGCATTCACTGGTTGATCCTTGTAAGTGCCCTGATGAGGGATCAACCCCGAACCTTGGTGTATCGGGATGATGCTCTAACCAACTCGGCTACCCAGCCCGGGTTTTACTGTACACATCTTTAAATTATTTTAACTGAAAGGAAAAAATTACAGTTTAAATTAAAATTGAGGTCTCTCTGTTAAGCTTTTAAATGTGAATTGAACATATTAGCAAAAACAGACACTGAATTAATAACAAACATTTTGTAGTACTAAAATGATATATATTTTGGTCTTTCTTCCAAGAAATGAAGAAATAAGATTTGTTCCATGTGAGTTATAATTTAATTTGTTTAATTTTGAAGTACATGAATATGAATATTGAACCCTCTAAATTGAAACCATCATTCTCAAGTAACACTACTGTGACAATACTCTAGAGCTGAATGTTAAATAAATATTAGCGCTTTTTTCCTTGGTAAATAAATTAAAACTGTCAGAAATCACTGCTTAAATGTGTGCTAATGTCTCAGCAGCATTTACTTTTAAAGGTAAAATTGCTTTGGTATTTAATGTAAGTATAAAAAGTAAGAAAAAATGAAGTAGCAGGTTATAGAGAGAGAATTTAGAATTAGGTTAATTTTGAAAAAATGATGCTGTAATATAAAAACCCTAGAGGAGGTTACTAAGTGTAACCTGGTTAATTTGGGATGATGGACATTTTGGACAAACACTGACAATACAAATACATTTTAGAACTAGTAAACATGTGGCATATGGCTTGGTAGTTTATAATCTTTAATCCATTTTATAACCTTCACAGATAAGGTTCCATTATTATTAGTATTAAATACAGTTACCCTGAACATCAATGGGTCAAAATATTTTACTGAATTATGGAATGCTAACCCAGAAATTTTTTTGATTCTTGGATATACACAGTAATTCTTGGATATACACAACTAACTTTACTTTCTTGTTTACATGTGGGGGCTTTGTTTTTAAAATTTGTTTTAAAAATTTCAATAAAGATTTATAGCTCTTATTTTTTTTTTTTTTAAGACTTTATTTATTTATTTTTAGAGAGAGGGGAAGGGAAGGAGAAAGAGAGGGAGAGAAACAGCAATGTGTGGTTGCCTCTCACATGGCCCTCATTGGGGACCCGGCCTGCAACCCAGGCATGTGCCCCAACTGGGAATCGAACCAGGACCGCTTGGTTCCCAGCCCGCGCTCAATCCACTGAGCTACACCAGCCAGGCGCTCTTATGTTTTTATTTAAAAAAAAACTGGCCAACCTGGAATACATGCAGAACTGTGGTTTTGATTTTCTTTCTCATTAATAAGGAGGCTGAGCATCTATTCATACACTACTTAAGCATTTTGATTTTCTCAGGAAAGGCCTATTCAACTCACCCATTTTCCTATCGGGCTAACTTTGCTTATCAATTTATAATTCTTTTTAAAGATTTTTAATTAATTTTTAGATGGAAACAAGAGGGATAGAAACGTCCATCGGCTGCCTCTCCTACAGCCCAGGCACATGCCCTGAACTGGAGTTGAACCTGAGACCTTTCAGTCTGTGGGACAGCACCCAGCCCGCTGGGCCATACCAGTCAGAACCGATTTGTAACTATGTATAGGTGTCCAAGTCTTCACTGTTACTTTTTTCTTAAATTTATTTTTTAAGCTGTTACAGTCGTTCCCACTTCCTCTCCTCTTCCTCACCTCCACCCAGTCCCACCCTCTGTCCTACCTAAATCAATCCCCATATCACTGTCTGGTTCATGGGTCGTATTTAAATGTCCTTTGGTTCATTCCTTCACCATCTTTCATCTAGTCCCCCCGGCCCTGGCCTGTCCTGCCAGTATTCTGTTCTATTCCTAGCCTTATCTTCAACACCCTTTATAGGGACTCCTGAGGCAATAGGGTCAAATTTATTATTTCCTTTAACAAAATTTCCTATGTTATCTTTTAATATCTTGAAGAGTACACTTTTCACTTTAGATAGATAGGTCTAAAATCCAAATGGAACTGATTATTGAACACAAGTTAGAGCAGGGGTTCAATTTCATTCTGTTTACCAACCAACCAACCGAGTGGGTGGGAATCCACATGTGCTGGAG
>PVJI01017467.1:0-35586 GCA_004026765.1 Micronycteris hirsuta
TACACATTTGTGTGTTTAACTTTAAGAAGCATTGGGAAAAAGTTTGCTGATTATATGTTAAATTTGGATCAACAGAAAATAGAGGCATGGCACCCTTAAAAGCAAGGATAGGAGGGAAATATATTTTGGAAACGCCTGCACTGCACAATCACTTCGAGTCATATTCAATCTGGGGGACAGGAGCAAGCAATGTGTTCACCAAAAACAACAAACTTCACAGGGGGATTCTGGTTTTTTCTCTGAAAGTACTTCATTGAATCAACTCACCTTTTAAGAATGCCCATTTGGCACCAGACATTTTCACAAGTATTTGTGTATCCTCATTGCCACCATTCTACAGAGAAGCAAAGAGGGGGGGCATGTGACGTCAACCACCTTCCACGTGCCAGCCTTACTCAGAGTAAAATTAGAATTGGATCCTAGGAATTCTAAACCAGTGCTTTCCCCCTGAACCTGTACGTGAACCAGCTAGGGATCTGGGAATGCCCATCCTGACCCACTCCTGAGATGGGATCTGGGAATCTGCATTTCTGACAGGTTCCAAATGGGGCTGAGGCTGCCTGTCTGCAAACCACACCTCCAGTATCCAAACTCTAAAAGAGCGGCCCATGGGAGACCCCTTTGTAAGCACAAGATTTCAAGTGCCATATTTTTCATCACAGTATCTGACTTCTCTTATTCTCAGTTTTCTCATCCAACCAAATACGTGTAAACACAGTGCCCCTCATTGGGCTGTTACAAGGTTTAACGGGAGAAAGCATTTAAATGCATTTAAGATGCCTTAACATGCATTAAAATATGGGGCACTCACAACTGCTAGATATGCGTGCCATACATCAAAGCCCAAGTTTTACTGAAGATTTCAAAGTTCACAAATGAAATGGTCAGGTTCTGCTTAAGTTAGGGAAACATGTCGGGAAGCAGGACGCAAAGAGCTACCCTGGACGGAAGATGTTATGGGACACAAGGGGGAGTGTCTGACCATCCCCACACATCATCTCTTACAACCTGTTCTCAGGATGGGAACCAGGTAGCTCTGGCCCACCCAGAGCAGCGTGGATGTGGGGTGGGCAGAAAAGATTCGGAGGCCAGGCCCAGACAATCTGACATCTTTCCCAGGAACTCAACAGGGACATAATTGTCCCACGTTATCTCCTGCGAGCCAGTTGCTCAGAGACCTCCAATGGGGATGATATCAGGGGCTCTGTGGCCATTCCCACCAGGCAGAACAGTAAAGATGAACAGAGAGAAGCAAGAATGAAAACCTCACATGGTGAGGATAAGCGCCCGAGGAAAGGGGCAGGAAAAAGGACAGAGACACAGCGCGTCGCCCTCCTGGTTGTTTATGAATGTCCCTTCTAGGCTCAGGTCCCACACCTGCATTCTACGTAACCACCCTGTGCCCTTTTCTCCCCTCTGCTTTGGCTAATGTGTGAGGAACTCTGGTGCTTACAACCAAACAATGGAAGTGTAAGCAACTTAAAGTTTTTAACTAATCTATTTAAGCTTCAGTTTCATTGTTTATATTTATGCAATAAAGATTAAGTGTCTACTATTTGCCATGTACCAGCTAGGCAGTGGGAAAGCAATGGTTAGAAATTCCAGGGAATATCCCTATCCTTGTAGACGTGATGATAGAGTAGAAAAGTAAGCCTTACTAGATAAGTCGGTAAGAATAAAAAGATTTGCATCTAGAGAAGCACATGACATAACAACACATTCACAAGGGGCTGACTTATTCTAAGACGCTTATTTTGAGATTCTAAAATTAATCACTATTGATTTTAAATAAGGTGTTAAGTCAAATCCGCCTTTGAAAATGTGCTGGCCACAGTGTGGAGAACACATTGGAGGAGGTAGGAGTGGACGTGGGTGGACCGGGTAGGAGGCTGCTTAAAAGGTCCAGGGCAGAGAACCAGATACAGAGGCAAGAATCATGAGTTTGACTTAGGATGTAGTGAGTCGAGTGATCCTTGAAACAGCCTAGACAAAACGGACACTGCATCTCACTAAGCTGCTATATATATGTGTAGAACCTGGAGGGAACTAAACAGGAGAGAAAGTTGTGTGAGTCAACGAGACCAATTTGTAGCTTTAATGGAAAACACGGGACAGGTGACTTTGCCAAGGGAAAGAGGATAGCGTGAGGGAGAGGGCCTGGAGGGTGGCCAGTGGACAGTGACTGGCATACAAGGGGATAGCCAAGGCAAGACCAGGAGACTGCTGTGTCACAGGTCAAGGATGAAAGTGTCTCCACTACAGCAGGAAGCAGTAGCCAATGGTGTTCATCAAATGACATGATGGCTAATGGTATTAAACTAAATAATTTATTTCAATGTGCCCTGAAAAAAAAGGCAATTACCATTCTGAATGGCTCGTGATTTTATGAGCATCACACTAGACAATCCCTATGTCAGAGGACCTGACAAGGAGGGCTTTCAACAGATGTAAGTAACAACCCCTTTTTCCCTTTTGAAATTCAGATGATGTTTTTATTCTATAAATTGTTCCAAGACCAAGGGACACCACAAAACAGGTATGGGGATGATATGAATACTGAAGAAACCAGAAGGGATGAGATTCTTTGAAAAGAGAGAAACAAGAAGGCCTACTGGAGACGTCAACTTTCCGGCTCTTCCCAGAGCCAGCCCGTGACAGAAGCAGAGGGCCGCATTCACGGCCATGCACAGAAACGTGCTCACACGAAACACGCATCACCTTCCAATCCAGAAACACAGTAAGTGGGCATTGATGCATTTCTTTAGAAAAATCCTTAACGTGTTTCTTGAGGTTGCTAACTATTTATTCCATATCAAAAGAAATATGTTAAAATTACTTCAAAAACAGGGTGAAGATCAACAGGAAGCACAGCCAGGAATAGCGTGTGACTGGGCAACCACTTAACTGCTTGGGGTGATGGCTCATTCTTGTGTTTGCTAAAATTCCTTCCAAGCCCAAACAGTGAAATTCTTGCTCTTAAATCCCTTATAATACATACAGGACAGACCCCTAGTGTTACTACCAGTTGGATAATGATGCAGAATAATGCACTCTTCCTGAGCTTTGTAGAGAAACTTAAAGATACTGAGGCTTTCTGTCTTGAAAGGGAAACTATTCAAATGTTGGTGCCTAACAGCTAAAGAAAAGGAGTTCCATGGCAACATAGACGCTCCGGGGTCAAGTACATGTTCTGAGAAAGCAAGGGCCATGCAAATGAACACAAACTAATAGACCAAGGCCTGCAGTGGCGGGGTCCTGTCTAATCAAGTCCTTGTCACAACGCAAGGTGACAATTCTGTGGCAGTGCCGAGTTAAACACAAACACTGCAGAAAGAAAGGCAGGGGCATCCTGGTAAGAGGTTTTCTGCCTCATTTGCCCAATCCAAAAACGTGGATGTTCGTTTTACTTAAAATTGGCAGAAAATAATAACTCCCACCCTGTTTTGTATGGCTAAAAGCCCAGATTTAAATTTTAACATTTGCTCGTATGCTACTGTTTAAGTCGAGGCTTGAACTGTTTCAGCTGCCTGGGAGGGAAGGTCAGGAATGGTGGGTGGGCAAGCCTGCGGCCTCGTGGGCACCCCCAGGGTCAGGATCCAGTGGGGCGTAAGGTGATGGCGGTCTCATTACCTGCGAGCCACTCCCAGAGCGGAGCGTGAAGCACTTTCAGAATTAGGGTCCCACGAAGAGATCTGAACTTGTGTTAAATGTTAAGCACATTTCAGAAACAAAAGGTGTAAAGCCGTTAGATGGCAAAGTATATAAGGACGCTTGCAGGAAGCCCAGGGTCCACCTCTTGGCCTCCCACCAGCTTGGGCAAGACACTCTTCAAGCCCTCGGACTCCCCACATCTGCATCGGCAAATTGAAAGGGCCCGCACAGCCCAAACATCTCAATGGAGGTGCCTCCCGGGTCTCCGTGGCACCCTCCAGCATTCCATCCCTTTGGTCAATTTTTATTTGGTACAACCAAAATCGCCCTGGGCTCCTCATCACCGATCACGCCATCTCAGCTACCAGGGCCTGTTAAACACGTTACAGAAGCCATTTGTTACATGACTTTTATTCCAGGCACCCGCTATCTCCCAGCAGCTTAGCGGTGTAAATGAGTTTTCCAAGCCTTCTTCAAGGGAAAATAAAAATACTTGAAGTTGCTTTTGAAAAGTCTTGCCAAGCTTCTAGGCTTACATCTTTCGAGGACATTTTTTATTTAGAGCACCCCTGAGAGGTGGGAAGAAAAGTGTAATCTTGGAGAACGTTTCTATTTCGACAAACTCAGCCGAGGCGCCCGAGCAGAAGCGCACTTCAGACGCGTACCCGCCTGGGCGTGGGCACAGAGGCTCCTGTCGGTCACAGGCTCCTGCCCAAATCTCTGTGGCTATGTTACAGGTGACAGCACTGTGAGGACTCACTGCCCTGCTTCTGGACGCTTCCTCCTCCACCTGCCTTGGCTGCCTGGCTTCTGCGCCCTGCACCCGATTTGTAATGACCAGGTCTCTGGTTTTGAAAACTTCCTCCCACAGGGACCACCCCGGTAGCTAACAGAAAGGAAGGCAGTGATGGAGTGAGTAGGGCAGCTCCAGCAAACATTTTCTGGAAAGAACCAGAGAAGAGTCTCTTAGGCTTTATGCCTAGTGTCAAAATCAAGGTCACTATGTAGACATGTATAAAACAAGAGAGAAAATACATCACGTTTTTTATTCATGAAGTCTAAAATACAATAATAATAATTGAGTGCAACAGCTTGTAGAATACAAATCTACTAATGAGAGATTGGAATGATTTGGGGGTGGCAAGGATGACGTTTCCCTTAATTTGGGTTCAGAGGCAGTGTTTCTAAGCATCCGCTCAATTGCAGTGTCCCCCATGAAAGCCATTCTGAGCTCCAGGCCTTACACAGGCAGAACCTGGCCTGCTGTGCTGCACTGAGGGAGGTGGTTCAGGGCACAAGCCTGAGATTCTGGTGAAGTTCAGGCTGGTCCTACAACTGATTTCCAGCCTCTGACTTCCTTCCCCAACACATAATTTTCTCATCTTTATAAAGAAGCCAAGAAGACAAATGTAAGCATTCCATGAACTAATGGCTAGTATTAGTTAAATTCGTTCTATGCCTTAGAAATTATTCCATGGGCCTTGAGTCCCTCATATATTACCTTGTTCAGTGATCGAAACATTCCTACAAGGCAGGTACAATTCTTATACCCATTTTACAGGCGAGGAGACTTAGGAGCAGAGAGCAAAACGCCGATGGCTACCACCGGGGTACAAACAGGCAGGCAGAGAGTACTCTTCACCGCCCTGTACCCGCAAGCCGTGTCTGATGGGTGTTAGCTACTATCACTTTTCTTCTTGTTAATGAAGTCTGTCGATGAAATAATTAGGATAAATTTTTAATGTACATTCCAGAACATACCATTTCAAGATGAGTTTTGTCTTTCGAAGGAGTTCACCTTTGGAATCTTTCGATAGTCCAAGTAAACCATCATTGTTCAAAATATTCCTGGTTTTACACTTCAAAACTATAGTTTCTAAAGGTCCATGGACATTCACTCTCACTACGCCTGTATTCTGAAGTTCCCTTTCTAAATTGTAAACTAGTACGCCAGTTAATGAAATATTAGACTGTCTCATAAGATAGTGACTAGTGTTGGCTTAGGAAAAGTACTACTAGCATCCTTTCATGGTTAAACAGGAAACTAAAATGCCAGTCTAAGACGTTTCCCAATTTGTCAGTGTCTGTCATTCTGATCCCCTTACCAGGATCACCCCTCACCCATCTTCCTGCAGCTCTAGGCCCCCCGGGCAGGGGACCAGCATGCACGGCCTGATGGCACCCCCCCACCTTTGCTGCTGCCCGTCGGTCGGTCTGCCATTCATCTCTCATGAGTTTCCACTCTCCACACTCTTCACACAAGCTGCAGACACTCCTCCCCAAACGCCAGCTTAGTCTCCTGTCAGTCCTTAGGAGCTAGACTGAAGAGGAGCATTTCTCAAGAGGTAATCAGCTTTCTTTATTTTTGTTAAACATCACAAGCAGAACAAGAGGCACAGGGTAGCGGCTGCAAACCTTCTGGGAAGTTGCTCATAAACGAAGCCCTAGAAGTCACTGCGAGGTACCTCTCCCCTCTGACAACCTCAGATACTCTCCATAATTTTAAATGCAAAATGACATCCATGTCTCTAATCTCCCCTCCAAGTCCAAGACCCCTCTGTTCTGCTAGACCATGACCACTGGATTTCCCACTCTCCTAAGAAACTCGAGTTGTCAACTATGAAGTGTTCAAAAAGCTTCTTTCTTCTGGCTTTCAACTTGATTCGTGATCATACCCTCACAGCACAAGACTAGGACCACCTGCTTCTCCTTCCCTGCCCCCTCCACTCCATTCAATTTGCAATGCCCCCTCCTATCTCTATATGCATCTACCCAATACACAGAAGATATGGGCCAAAACCATGAGCTTTACATGCAATTTTGAATATTCTAGGAGCCACATGTAAAAGATTTTAAAAGGTAAAACTAATATTAATATATTTTATTTAATGTAGTACACCATAATGTTATGATTTCAATATGTAATCAATACAAATTATTAAGAAGATATTTTACATTTTTGTCATACTTTTTATAATACGATGTGTATTTTATGCTTACAACAGCTCTTGATTCAAATGAGCCATATTTCTAGTGCTCAATAGCCACATGTGACTATTAGTTACCCTACAGAGAAGTACAGATCTAATTCTACCTAACACTCGAGGACTGGCTCAACTCCTTCCACCCTGCAAGATTTCTCTAGTTCTTCAACCCTTAAGTAACTTCTCCTTCTTTGAAATGCCATTATACTGATAACCAACACATGCTGTTGGACACTTGTTCCCATGTATTTCATGACTGGAAGTTTTGTCTTCACGCCAGGCTCCAAAAATCTTAATAACATCTGTTTCATCCCTAGAGTATCCGTCATAATCCTAGACATAACCATCCAATAAGTATATACTAATTTGTTGATGAGAAATCAATAAATTATATGTCTGTGGTAAATAGAGGAGAAATTGAGGGTAGACCTATTAAAAATTAAAAGAGGAAAAAACAGTGCCATTCAGTTGAAGGACAAATTCATACGAAAACATTGATATCCTATAGCACTATTATTCAACTTAATCTGTATTGTGTGTATATGCATGTATAAATTTCAAATGCTGGCGTATTAAAACTGTGCCTTTAGCTTTACCTTGTCTGGGAAGCACTTTATCTGCCCTTCAAATCTAAATGATAGCTTTGCTAGACAGAGTAATCTAGGTTGTAGGTCCCTGCTTTTCATCACTTTGAATACTTCTGGCCAGTCCCTTCTTGCCTGCAAAGTTTCTTTTGAGAAATCAGCTGACAGTCTTATGGGAACTCCTTTGTAGGTAACTATCTGCTTTTCTGAAGGGCAGATAAAGTGCTTCCCAGACAAGGTAAAATTAAAGGAGTTCATCATCACCAAGCCACTATTACATGACATGTTAAAGGGAACTCTATAGGAAAAAAATCAAAACTATGAACATTAAAATGGCAACAAATTCGCAACTATCAACAAGTGAATCTAAAAAAAAGCTAAACAAACAAGCAGAACAGGAACAGAATCACAGATGTGAAAAAAAGGAAAAAAGGAATCATAGATGTAGAGATCACTTGGAGGGTTATCAGCTGGGAAGGTGAAAGGAAAGAATGGGGGAAAAGGTGCAGGCCTTAAGTACAAATTGGTAGGTACAAAATAGACAAGGGGATGTTGAGAACAGTATAGGAAATGGAGTAGCCAAAGAACTTAAATGCACAACCTATGGACATGAACTAAGGTTGAAACTGTAAATCATTACACCCATATTATTACCCTATCAACCACACTCAAGCAGGCATTACTTCTGCAGGACCCTGTATACTAAAATTAAAAAACAAAAACCGTGCCTGCAATGAATATGAGAAAACCCTGGAGAAAAAGTAGAGATGATAACATGAATGAAAAGATAGATCAGGAAGAAGTTCTTCCTCTCACTGTCTTGGGGGTTCCCTGGTTACTAGGAAAGGCCATCACCAGACAGTGATGTCACTGGGGACTGTCTGTCTTGTTCATGTTGAATCTTCAGCTCTTGGGACATTCAGTCTCATTTTGCAACTATTCCTAATTTCCCTTTCTAAATTATAAATTAATATATCAGCTAATAAAACATTACACTGCCTCATAAAATATCGCTAACTTAGGGGGAAAAATGGTGAACTGCCTGGCACAGGGCCCATACTCAATAAAGGTTTGTTGACTGAATTAGTAACGGAGAGAACTGGTACCCAAACCATGTTGATAAAAATTAGTGTGACATGTGTGATGGGAAATACGGAACCAGTGTGAGCAGAGAGGATAACACAAGAAGAAATAAATTTGTCTTCCTAATTGTTGTAAGGCTATTCCCATGAATCAGAATCAGAAGCACCTCTGCCTATAAAAGCAGTGCAGAATGTGAGAGTTGTGTCTCTGGGCAGGTCCTTCCTTTTCCTCCTCTATATGTAGAAAGTCTCGATAATCCTTCATAGTAAAGTGATGGTACATCTTACCTCGGCACACTAAAGGAGATATATAATGAGCCTCTGAATCAAAAATTTAACAACTAAAAAATAAGATGGGCTAAAACAAATGAGGTCAGATGAAGGTGAAGTTCACATGATTCATGGAGAAAGACAAAGTTTGCTGAGTAGTTAATAGGACATTATGTTGTACTCTTAAGCAATAAAGGGGTGCAAGGAGCATTTCAAGTGACCTCCAGTTGGCTGTTTAATTTCCCTAATCACAAGACAAGCAAATTCTGCATCCACATCCCACTCTGAAATTAATCATGAGCATAAGCCTAGGCCCAAAACTTGAAGTAAATATAATGTATTCTTCCTTCTTTGCTATTTATTTTTGTGTCACTTAAGGTATATGTTGAGGGACTATGTGTTCATATGTGTGTCTGTGTGCTGCAGAGATTACACCAAAAAATGTGTCAGTCGGAGGCATATTGCATATCTTAATGACATACTAGACGCTAGAGGCAGCTGTCAAATCAAACCAACAAGGAAAATGGTAATTGTCAAAACTGGGCTTACAAAATAATTAATTCTTAAGAGAACACTTTGACTGTCACATTTAAGAGTTAAGTGTATTTCCAGGGAGTGTTCATTTGGAGTTCTCTGACCTACTAATATAGGTGAGAGGCATGGATGGATAAGCAAGGGCGATCTAATTGCTGACAAAGGACATAGCAAATGCAAGTTTGGCAGATCCAGTACATTTATTTCCTGGGTCTATTAGTTTTGAAAACTATTTCAAAACAGTTGAAAAACTTTAAAGAAATAGACCTCTCTTCTACAGCTCAACTGTCACTACCCAATGGCCCTCCCACTGAGCTTGACCCTTCGCTCTTTACCCTTTTGTACATGTGACTGATAACCAGACGCTGGCTTGTCAGATTCCCACTGACCCACCAGCTGCTTACCCCTGCATGTTTCCAGTGTCATGAAGATACAAATATGAGTAGGTTGGCTTTTGCTAGTTTTAAGAGTGGCAAACATGCTTTATTCATCAGTTTATCCCTAATGCCTATCTCAAAGTCTGTTATATATTTAAAAAGAGTATAAATGGCTGTTAGATGAAATTGGGGTTGCTGATTTTCTTTTGGAAACATCGAAAGAAGATGATTCTCTTCCAAGGCCAAGTCTCCCCTGTATTATTGACAAATGGGCATCCATTAAACCTATATTTAGACTTTCACTGCTCAGGAACCTCAAATTTCCTGTCAGTATGGAAAGAGCATCTGGCAGATCACCCCATTCACTGCACTTTTTCTAGCTTGGGAAACCAGAAATTCTGTATTCTGAAAGCCAATCACCATTCTTATTTGTGTAAAGGGGCATTAAAATCATGGGGATATTAACATAAAAAGAGTAAACTTGTTCATGTTTTAGTGAATTGTATGATTCAAAACAACAGAAAAGTACTTCCCAGTTTGGAACATTTTAGATTTGTCTCAGTCAAAACATGCAAAAGGGCTGAAGTATATCTCCTGTTCCATGTCTCCACACAACACAAAGGATCATTTATGATTTGGGGAATAAAAAAATTTGGAGTTTGGAACTTCTGACGCTTCATAAATACTGAAATTGTGCCAAAGGAATAATGACAGTTCTGGGTCTAAGTGTTTGGAATATATAATCAGACTCCCCACAGTAGAGATAGTTATGATTACACTAGGAAAAATGAAGTTGTAGAATGTTCTAATATTGTAACTAAAAATAACATGTCACCACAGGGCTGGAGAAGAACGCGCACGGGTAAGCTGATGCGTGATAAAAGAAAAGTCTCCTATACTTCGTGTTCCTGCATTTGTTCATCAGTGAAAATGGGAGAATCAAGGAAATGCAGACATATGCACATCCTCTCACTTAACGCCATTCGTACAATTAGATGAAAAATAAATGAAAAAATATGCATGAAAGTTATCTGAAAATATATAAAGAACCACACTGTTATATTATTAGCTGAAGACAAATATTTAGGAGAGCTGCTATTTTTTTTTCTTTAAATAGAACAAGGTCAATGGTAAAAAAAAGTATAATGATGCATTGATTTTGATGTTTAATTCAGTTATGTTATTTCTTAAAGAGTATTATCTGTGAACTAGTGAGTCCTTAATTAGAGAAGATCTCTAGGCACTTACAGGGAATTATATTCAGAATACACTGTCAAGCACACACACAAAAAGAAAGTTCCATCTAAAGAGTAGACAGCATGCTGTCCTTTGCGTGACTAAGAAAGGAGAAAGGAAAACCACACATGAACACTTATTTTTACAAAAAGAAACAGAGGAAAAGTATAATAAGGAGTAAAGAAAATAGCTCCCTATCTGGATAAATGGGAGCAGGGAGGAGGTGGGGGATGCACATGAGAGCAATGCTCCTTCTGTTGCCAGTGGAAGTGGTGTTTCTTGGGGCGTCACAAGGGAAGCATTCCAGGAGACCCATGTTATGGGAGGTTGTGGGGCAGTAAGATTTGTTTGTGGCACCAGATACAAAATCAAAGGAGGGCTTGACTACCCCCAGACTCCCAATGTTCTACCCTTATCCATCCTGCAATCAAAAAGGTCCAATCTTGCCTTCATCGGGCCCAGAAATAGGGCCAATGTCCAGATATTTGCACCACTGGCTCAGTCCAGCTAGCAGAGTTTGCTCCCGGCTGGTGCTGTGCTCAGGTGCACGAGGTCTGCCACAGGTCCCAGGCAGCTGCTAGGGCCACACGGCTGCTATGAAGAGAGCATGTGAATGAATGGGGCAAGTGCGTGTTACAAAGAGAAAGACAGAGACAAAGAGAGAGGAGCGCTCTTTGTTAGCCTGATTACATTATCTCAGGCTGGGGAAAGACCGGGCGCTTTTACAAAATAACCAATAAACTTTCCAAACTTTCTTGGGCTTCTGATGGGTCCAACCACTAGCAAATCTATTTCCTAGATCTTTTCAAGGTTATGTCTCTTATCCAATACGACCCCTCTCCCTGGCTAGACAGAGAGGCCTCTATGGTCACCATCTTGGCTCCTACAGCGCATGTGCTTACCTTCCCCCTTTATTGTTCTATCCCCTCTCCCAGTAATCTGCAGGGGATCCACCCGTGGATCCACCCATGGATCCCCTGCATAATGTGTGCAGCTGTAACCTCCTGGGGAAGTAAGCAGGCTTCAGCTCCCTAGTTTATTATGCTTAGTAATGTCTGATTCCCTTTGCTCCTTTCTTTTATTAAGATCTAGCTACCTAATCTGACACTCTGACTATAAACACTTTTCCATATACACAGCATTTTGAATTTTGAACCATGTAACCACTTCCCATATTTAAAAATACAATTAAATCCAAAAAAACAATGAGAAAAATAAGCTCTGTATTTGAATATAAACAGAAATGGGTGGGATACTGGCATTGTGATGATCTAAAAGATTGTCTTTATTCTCATGCTGGACTATTTGGGGGGGTGAGGCGACATTATATCTGCAACTTATCTGCACATAATTCAGCCAAAAAAGAAAATGTATATATAGGTGCAGTCTCACATGGAAGCGAGCACACAGCTACACACAGAGGGAAAGAGACAAAGTCAATGAGACAAAGATCTTACAATTCAATGAACCCAGGGGAAGCTTACCAAAAAAGTTTTACTTTTATTCTTTGTCTCCCACAATTGGACAGAATTCTACCAAGAGCCTAGGAAAGCAGCTAAGGGCTGGCTGGCTGCCTTGGTAGAGGTTGGAGGGATGAGGGAGCAGAGAGGCAAGAAGATTGCTCCTCGGAAGATGAAACTGGGCTGTGGAGACTTTAACCTTATGTAGAAATATTTGGACCTAGTCCTATATGGTTGGAAAAAAAAAAAAAAACATGGAACAAGTCTTCTTGCAGATCAGAGTCCTGGGAGTCAAATGGCTCAGTAGAAGTGATGCAAATTATACATTTTCACTGACAATAACAAATTGCTTTACAAAAGGACTATAATCAACTAGTGAAATGTATTTTAGGCATTTTACTTTAAAAAAAAGGGTTCCTTCCCTTAAAGAAATACTTGATCAGAAGGGCAAGAAAAAAAAGTTAACATTGACCCTGATTCCTGACCTTTTTAAAGATAACGTCCCTGCTAATCAAGGCAAAGTGCTCTGCTCAAGGCTTTGCATCCCCTCAAACTGGTTCTTCTGTTGTCTGCTCTGGTAACCATCGTTAAAACAAGCAAAAGCAACATGAGTGGATCAAAAAACTATGGTTCATTTATACAATGAAATTCTACACAGCAGAGAGAAAGAAGGAGCTCCTACCCTTTGCAACAGTATGGATGGAACTGGAGAGCATTATGCTAAGTGAAATAAGCCAGGTGGAGAGGGACAAATACCATAGGATCTCACCTTTAACTGGAACATAATCAACAAAAGAAAAAAGCAAACAAAATATAACCAGAGACATGGAAATTAAGAACAATCTAACAATAGCCAGAGGAGAGGGGGGAGGGTACAGTGGGGAGAAGGGTTTTCAGGAACTACTATTAAGGACACATGGACAAAACCAATGGGGAGGGTGGAAGCAGGGGAGGGAGGTGGGTTTGGCTGGGGGCGGGGGAAGGGGAGAGGGAAGAAAGTGCAGACAATTGTAATTGAACAACAATAAAGTAAGTAAAAAAAAAAAAACAAGCAGAATGCATTATTTGCATCTTTACCTGGAGAAAATGGATAATCAAGTCATTCTAGGAAAAAAGCTATTATCATAAAATAATAAGAAACATAACCAGGGAAACAGATTTTCACTCAACTTTGTATTTCCTGAAAACTCATAGACAGAGTAAAATGAAGGTTCCTTATTAGGAATTGTGTTATTTTTAAAATAAATTTTAAAAAGAATAACTTTGAGTTAGAATGCCACTGTTCTGTAAAATAATCAAAGTATTATTTACATAATATTCTTCATTTTTCAAAAGAAAGCCTAGAAGATACATATTGGATACTTACACAAAGTCAAGGGAGAGGGATGAACTCCAGGAGAAATATCTACACACACAGCTTTCAAATAATTTTACAGAGTATCCAATAAAATCTCTCTTCTAGGACACCAAGGGTCCTCAGTCTGTCTCCCTCATCAATAGAAGCTTTTACTATTTTTTTAAAAAAGCAACACAGCACAAAAGGTAAACACAGATGATTTACAGTCAGCTTAAAAAAAGGTAGCAAGTAAGCAAAGTACTGTGTAGACTAGCAAGAATAATCCAGTTTAGGGAAACCCTTATGTGAAATCCAAGGAGATTTTCCAACGTCTTTGTCCTCCAATTTTAGGAGCTGTGCTTTTTTTTCCTGTGGTTCCCTGTTTACAATGTCACTCATCACATGTCTGCTGAGATGTGGTTGCCATCAGCCATCTAAGCTCAACCCTACAAAGCAATCTAAGACACCATATAAGTCATTTGCTATTGGGCATAAGGAGGTGATGCTGTTGCATTTTTATTGCCATTAGAATAAATTGTTCACAAGAGAAGGATGCTTCAGCTATTAAAATAAGTGAAGGGGAAAAAAGCCCAGGTATATAAAGTATGTTTTATGTGAAATGCTCAGCTGAACATCTGCAAATCATTTTAGTTCTGTAAGCTAATAAAAAAGTGTATGTGCTTTTTCCTCCTGTTTATCCTTTGGATTTTTTTTTTTCTGTCTACCACTCATAAGAATACATTTTTATTTTCTCCATCATCAACATTTTTTTTACGGGCTCCTCTAATATACACTGTCTAAATCTGTTCAGAAGAATTGCTCAAACATGCTTTCTGAGTTTGTGTAAACCCACAAGTAAGCAAACAAACTGGTTCCCCCCACATTTCAGCTGGAATCGTACCAATACAATGCCACTGACCCCCTGCTTCCCACCGGCCCCTCCAAGTGAACGCTGGCTTGTGTGGGGCCCTTCATAATCAGAGGAGATGCATTTAAATAGACTTAAATAACAGGCTCTGCCAGGATGCATGGAAGAGAGAGTATCAGATTCCCTAAGCACATTTGCCATTAATATTCTGAACTCATGAATGCCAGTAATTTCTTGCAAACTTGACTTTAAATGTCAACTTGAATCTGCTGATTTCTGTCCTATGATTTAGCAAAAACCAATTATTCTACCTCCTCCAGTGGTATCAATGCAATTGCACTGTGAAAGACACAAGAGGGGGTTTCTAGGATCTTCAGTCGACCCCCCTGAAGATATAAGCTTTCACTTGAATTTTTTATGAAGGACAAACTCCACTGAAAAGCAAATTTGGGATATTTCTATTCTGTATTAGCAGATGGGGAAAGTAGAGTATTCGTGCTTGCTTCTAAAAGAAAAAATCATATTCTCAGAATTAAATCAGATCAAGAACTTTTTTTCCTGTAGGTAGTTAAAACCTTCCAACTATTTTTTTCATTGTACCACCTTTCATATGAAACTGGCCCATTGAATAAGCAGGACTCACAAGGTGCAATTTATTTTGGTCCTTCACTACCAATTTAGAATCTATTCAATATGGAAAAATTTTCCCCTTGTTCCTGGATAAAAACTCGGGGACTGAGTCCTATAGGAAGGAGAAACAAGAAGAGCAGAAAAGATTTTACTTCACTGGTGCTGACAGAACCTGGGTCTGGCTAATGCATAATGCATTTTCCCGAATTCTATGGGTTATCCCTCCTCACTGTAGCTCCGTACATCTCATGGCAGTTCCCTTGATATGGAAGAGGCCTATTTTTCTAGCTGACCACTTACCCCATCTATAATCCAAGGTAGAATGATACCTCTAGCTTCCCTCTACTGAAAGCTAGTCACCCCCAGGGGAACCTATTTGACAGCATCTAAAACCATCTGTCCCTTAGCTCCTGCTCACGGGGGCTCACGTCCTTGGGGATACTCAAGCATCCTTCTCCCCATAAATTTACTTTGCTTTGTGCACTGAAGTAGCTAACCAGGAAGATTTTCCAGGCAGGAGAAAACCTCATACCTCAGTCAATCCTCCCAATTCAGGGAACACTGCATGTTGTCTGGCTGAAGCTTTCTCAATGACCTTGAGAGAAGGGCAAGCAGCCCTCCTGTCCCCTACGGGCTTGAGAACGGGGCCCACAGAGCACCAGTAGCTGTCTGTAAAGATATTCGCTTTCATATCTTCTCCTTTAATCTTCAATAATCCAATCATTTTTAGATCTGTGCAATGAGTGATTCAAGGGTTTAAAACTGGTATTTGAAAATTCATTTAAATATCTGTATTTGGTCTGGAGTCTTTGGTGTGTCCTATCTACCATGCTTTCATGTCTCAATCAAAACTTGCAACTTAACATGTTCTTAAAAATGTTGCTCTCCAAAGAAGATACACAGGTGGAAAATAAGCCTATAGCTCCACATCACATGTCATTAGGGAAATGAAAATTAAATCAAGATTGAGATACCACTGCACATGTATTAGAATGGCCAAAATCCAGAACACCGAAAACACCATATCCTGGCAAGGATGTGGAACAGTAGGAACTGTTGTTCATTTCTGGTGGGAATGCAAAATGGTACAGCCACTTTGGGATTTAATTTGACAGTTTCTTGCAAGACTAAAAATACCATAGGAGCCAGCAATCACATTCCTTGGTATTTACTCAAATGAGCTGAAAGGTTCTGTTCACACAAAAACCTGAACATGGATGTTTATGGCAGCTTTATTCATAATTTTCAAAACTGGAAAACTTGGAAGTAGCCAAGTTATCACTGAGTAGGTTAATGGGTAAACTGGTACACCTGACGATGGAATATTATTCAGCACTGAAAAGCAATGAGCTATCAATCTTTGAAAAGATATGGAGGGACCTTAGTAAGTGCAAGAAGCCAATCTGAAAAGGGTACATACTGAATTTCTCCATTATATCACATTGTGGAAAAGGCAAAAGTATGGACACACCTAAAAGAACAGCAGTGGCTAGGGGTTAGTGGGGAGGGAGGGGAGAACATGCAGGGCGTAGAGGATATTTAGGCAGTAAAACTATTCTGCACGACACTATACTTGGGCATACATGTCATTGTACCTTTTTCAAAACCCACAGAGTATACGACACCAAGAATGAACTGTACTATCAACTATGGACTTGGGATGATGATAATGTGTCGATGGAGGTTCATCGATTGTGACAACTATCATGCTGGTGGGGGACATTGATAATGAGGGAGGCTGTGAGTGTGGGGACAGGAGGTGTATGGAAACTCTGGACCTTTCTCTCAGCCTTGCTGTGAACTTAAAACTGCTCTTTAAAAAAAAAGGTCCATTTAAGTGGAAAACAAAAGGGAAAAAACATTACTCCTACATTAAGTACTAAGGAATATTTTGTTGAATATTCTCAAAAGTACTTTCCTGGTCTCATTATCCATAGTAAACAAGAGAGTGAATATTCTGGCTAAAAAAGTAGCCAGATTTTGGAAATAATCTCTAATCCTTCCTTACATTCCTTATCCTTCCAAGATTTCTACACCTCGAATTAATCATATTTTGGCCTTTGATTCTGCCAAAGCACCCCATGAAACTCCTGACCCCCGAATTCCTCCAACATGATACAACACTGGCACAGTATGAACATGCATACCCGGGAGGAATTGGGGTCCCTCATTGTTTAAGTGATTTTCCTGGCCTTCTGAGTTCTTCTGGCATGATCTTTGTTCTCTTCCTTTGCCTCCAAAATAGCAGGCGTTTATTCAAACATTTCTGACTCTTTGAGGATCTGATAAAAATTATGGCTCCTTTACCCATTTCTGTATATAATTTCAAGTCTCTGTGGACTCTCCTACACTCATTCATAAATACCCTCAGCTTCCTACATGTAAGCAATGCTTAATATTACTCATAACCACACGCCATACCCTCTTTATCCTACCACAAAAATGTTTTGTCATTTCTCTGGAGCCAAAATGAGAAAACAATTTACCCACATGAGCCAATCAGTTGTTCATCATTTTAACTAAATGTTTATAGAGCAGCCACAGTGTGCAGAACATTAAGACAAGAGTATGGCTTACGCTGAACTCACTTGTGATTCTCTAAGAAATGCTCTCCTTGGCCAACCTCATGCTCTCTAGTTATTTTAACTACAAGACCATGCTCCCAAATCTCCCTCACTCAGATTTTCCCCCAAGCTTTAGGCTTGAATGTCCACTGGCCATCCCCATTTGGGCATCTCTCAGTCACCCCAACTCAACAAAACATTCAGAACATGCTATCTTGGCCCCAAATCATACTTCTTTTGCTGCATTGACTCTCTCCGTGAATGGCACCCCTATTCAAACATTCATCCATGTCAGAATTGCAGGGGACTCCTTGACTTTCTTATTCTGTCATCCAGTCAATCAGCACAATTCTGTCAATGTTAAGCCTTAAGTGGTTGTTGAATCCACTCACATTTACAACCACTGCTCTGGTTGCATTTGACTTAAAACATTGAGTTTAAGTCTGATAGTCTCCCTCTAAAAAGGCATGGACACCAAACCTCTTCATTCTCCTGCTAAAGATCTAGAAGGTATAGTCAAAGGATGAGCAGATGCTAGAGAATGATGATGGAAATGGAGCCCATGAGGAAGGACATTGGTCACTGAAATTTTACTTCTGAAGACAAGGTAATTGTGGTCCCCGTGGGTCAGTAAGGATTTTAAAAGGATGATATTTCAGTCACCCTTAACTATATCCATTAACTTCCAACTTAGCCAAGGAAATATATGACTGGTACAAACAATAATCTGTCCCTTAGAATATATCCCCAAAGAATTATCTTAGCAATGTGGTCTTTATCCAAGTGCTAGGCCCAGGAAAATAAAGAGACTGTTGAAGAAACATTGTCACATCTTCTTCCCCTAACAACCTAAACTGTTATCTGAGCCTTATTATTTTAGGAGTGTTAGTTCTCACTTCAAAGTATTTTTTAAGTCATGGAGGACAATAATATTTAATATTAAAATAGGGAAATCTATTAATATGCTAAGAATTTTCAGGAATCCAAAGCTCTTCATTTTAGTGTCTACTAGAAATAGATACTGCAAGAATACATATCTGACTATGCAATACCTAACGGATTTATTCACCGAGTGTATCTGAATACACATGGATTAGTTTAAATAACAACCAGCCAGGAAAAATATTTATCTAACACTCACTATATATCAAATAGCATGTTGACATTTCATACGAAACATGTCATTGTCACAGAAGCCTATGATATTCATAATGAAACCACCTCCGTTTTACAGTTAAAGACACCAAGGCTTAGAGAGGTTAGTAATTTACCAAAGATCACACACTCTTGACCCCAAGTCAACACTACCAACAAAGGTTTCTTTGAACATAACGCTGTATTGTAGAGAAATGGCAGAAAGACGAGGCATGTAAATTAAATGATGTAGTTCACATCCTGGAAAAGGAGGAGAGGGCGGAGACAGGACTACGGCAGCGCACAAAGACCAGTTCAGTGCTAGGTATACAGTAGGCTGCAATGAACTATGACTAAGTTGAATGTGTAAGTAATTAAAGATAATCGCGGCATCTCAGGGAAGTCCCCAAGACTTCCTACCGAAGATCAGCCATGTGTCCTGGAGCGCCACACTGAAAGATTCTCTCCTTGACAAAATGCTAGGCAGGAAAGGAAAACAGTTACCTAGAGGAGATACCAAGAAGAACGTTGTTTCTGAAGATCAACAGGCAAAACTTGCAGGGAAACCAATTTTGTGCTCACATACACAGCATCTTGAAACGAGGTTAATCTGAGAGTCAAGACACTGGCGCACACGACGGTGGGATGGGAGACGTTCCTTCCTGGATAAGAGGTTGCACCACATGATCCCCTGCAACTCTGTGATTCTGTGATGTTCCCGAAAAACAGTTCTACGAATAAAGTTTATGAACCATATTACTGGGATGAAATGGATTAAAATGTTAACAGTGATTGTCTCTTGGTAGTAAAATTACAGTGACTGTAATTTTACACTTTTTGCTTACTTATAGCCTCTAAATGTTTTTCTAATGGACATTTTAGAATATTTTAGAGAAAGCCCTTCAAGGTGAAAAGATGAATCCTGTCTACCTACACTTGAGAGGGAGCCATAGATAAGCCACTAGCATTTTAAGCTGCATTGGCTTTAGGTCCTGATGAAGTGAATTTAAAATATCATCGTGGCAAAAAACACTGAGAAAGCAATTTCCGGTATTGGTTAACACATGAAGACAAATATTTCATCATGTGTCATGTTGATAACAAGAAAAAATAACCACCTTGCTTACTTCACTTCCTTCCTCGGTTCACTCTTGCAGTATTAAATTAGGTTTAGGCACTGTGATACCAGACTAGAGTGATTTAAGGTGGGACAGAGTGCAGACCTTACTGGTCTTATTATACCTTACATTCCTGATGAAGGCTTATTTTCCAAGACTCTGACCTCACTTTTGAATTACTTTAGACTCAAAGCAGATTAAAGGCAAAATAGAAAAAAAAAAAAAACCCTGAAAATGGAAAAATACACAATTTTTCAATGTTAAGGGTACCTCATCTGGAAAAAACAAATCAACAAGTGTCAAGGTCAATAATCCAACTGAACTACTGCAAAGTGAATAGTCTGCAGGATGTAGCACAGCTCCACCCGACTCTGAAAGCATGCAGACTCCTTCTGAAACAAACCTAGGGATGATGCTGAGAGCCAGGCACTGTATGCACTGCGGGAAAATTTACAACAGCTTTAAGTACTTTCTAGGAAAGCTACACTCGTTCCTTGGCACCGACGATGCTCACAGGCACCAGAACGCCACTGGGCCAGGACGGTCTAAGTGAAGTATAGATTTGTATGCCCCTTAATTCTCTCAGATTAGATTTGCTTATGAGGTTTCCATTCCCGGTGATGACATGCTCCTGCACTCTTCATTTAGTTGGGGTTGGATTTATGCAGGAATGCTCCTCTTCTATTTGGGGATGTTTTGCTTTTCGGTTTTGGGTTGTTTTTTTTTTTTTTTAAGCAGGCCTCCCTCTAGTGGAACAGCAAGCTTTCGCCCTATTCCTTTGAGTGGCCAGGGTCTGTTTTGAATAAAGGCTCTAATTGTTTTGAGATTCCGACATGAGATACTCATTGTTTTACACTGATTAAATGGCTTCTTGATCATTCCTCCCAGCGTTGGATGTTAACCAAACCTTTAAGGGCAACCAAAAGCACCTTTGGAATTCCTGTTCCCACAAACGGGCACTCTGCTTTTCTCCCCAGATGAGGTATAAGCCAATGAGTTAACATAACAGAATCCTCAGGAGCGTTTTTCCTAACTAAATTGGGTATTCTGTGTTGACATTTCTTGTATACTTCTTGCCCAGGATACCTAGTCCAGCCCATAACCCTGCCTCCTATTCCCTACGTGCAACTTACTCCCAAATGACCCCCCCCTCCAAATCACACATTCCATCCCACACACCATTCCCTTTGACCTTATGCATTAACTCAAAACCCGAGTTCCCCTTGCAGGAGTCCTCTTTCACCCCACCCACTGTAGATGACCTCATTCACTCCCCAGTTTCTTTCACCACTTCTACCTCATTTCCAACAAGCACACAGAACACCCTTTCACTTTTTGGTGGGTGACTTCATATGAGTAACTGTTCGCTGTGTGTGTGTGTCCTCTACTCTGCAAAACCCGAAACTCAAGCATTCAGGTCACTAAGCAGCACGAGGCATATGTTCTCCTGCCTTTACGGCCTTTCAAAGAGCTTCGTGCAATCCTATGCAGGCAGGAGGCTGCTTATTTCCAGAGGTGAGTCAGAGAGATGCTAATGAGGTATAATCCGTAAAGTGGGATCCAGGTTGGCAAAACTCAAACCATTTGAAAGTTTCCTTGCATCACATTCTGTGGACTCCTCCTTCATCTATGCGTATCATGATTTCTCTCTCCTTTACCTTCTCTTATATTGATATAGAGCCCTTGGCTACAAATGTATATATGAATGGATATATATGTAGGTATGTACACACACACACAACTAGGAGCGATGCAGATACGCAGAGGCAAAAGCACACTGCTGGAAAGCAAGAGAACAGGGCTAGGGTACAGACCAACACCTCTGTACCTTTGCACTACACTTCTTCACCTTCAATGACATCATTTGCAAAATGGAAGGATACAGCCAGGACATTACAGAGAAGGTAGAGTCTTATTCTAAAGTATCAAGATAAGAAGGCAGCATTGTTACGATTTTTTAAATGGATGAGGTCAGAATCATTCATTAGTAACAACAAACATAAAAAAGGTTTGAAGAGATGTGCCCGCTCAAGTGTTCTCCAAGAGTGACAGTTTCTCTACTGACAGATGTGCCTAAATTGAATAAATATAGAGAACAGCTACCACTTACAGAGCACTTACAGTGTTCTAGGAGCTTTCAAGTCACTTTAAGAATTTTCAACCTGTGTAAAAAGGTGAAAGGGATTAAGAAGTACAAATTGCCAGTTCTAAAAATAGCCACAGGGCTGTAAGGTGCAGCATAAGGAATATAGTCAATGATACTGTAATAACTATGTGTGGTGCCAGGTCCCAGACTTACAGAGGTGATCACTTCATAAGGGATATAAATGACTAATCACTACATTGTACACCTGAAATTAAAATAATATTACATGTCAATGGTAATTGAAAATAAATTTTAAAAGATCATCTAAAATAGATTTTCAAAAACCTCACTTTTGCCCTAAGAGTGAGGTACTACTATTCTCATGTTAAAGATGGGGAAACTGAGATACTAGGTTATTTTTCTGGCTCAAGGTCAACAGCAGAGCCATATTTCAAACCGTATGATGACAGGTATACATGTCACATAGAATGGTTTCTGTAGCGAGCTAAACATTAGAAATTCCTGACACTCTCAAAATTGGGAAGCTAATGGGAAGATGATGAAAGTCACAGGCCGGGGGACCTGGGGACGCCGGCAACAAGGGTCCGCCAATCCCCTCACTCGGACATCTTCCCTGTCCGTAGGCCCCTGGCCATGCCTTGCCCCTTCCCCATGGGACAGGACATAAGTTACAATGTATCATATAGCTGCAGAAAGATTAATATAGGCAAGTTAACTATACTATCACTCAATCTCCTGTGATACATGAGTAAAACAGAGTCTAGCACACCATTTAAGAAGAGATAAAATTCAACATGTGAACAGAAAAACAGGGGTCTTCCTGACCCACAGTAATTAATGCAATTGCATGAATTATTGTCCCAAGCGCAAACCAATACATAATCCCAACTCTGCACAGCACAATCTAACACTTGATACTCCTACCAGGTTTGGGGTAAGAAAGGGTAGGGTCAGCAGCACATAATTGAGAAATCAACACAGATGTTCAAAGATAATTACCATTTTGAGAAAGAGGAAAGTAAAATATAATTCTACTACCTGAAAAGAATACCTTCGGTTCTTCCAGAAGAGGTTTATTGGTTCATTAGAAAAACAAACCTCTCAAGAAGAAAGCGTCATTTACTTACACTAATAGACCATAACACTTATTCCTTTAAAGTATATTTCCCTGCCTCAGGCAAGCAAGCCTTTCACTTAGAGTAGCAAGAGTGTCAATGTCTTCGATCCCCAAATCCACCCGGCACTGAGAGCACTGGGAAATCGCAGCTCTGTGGTTCCGGTTCCACCTGAGACTCAGAACTGAGCCACTCCCCACCCTCAGGTTATGTAGCAGATGGAAGAGCAAAACCTGGTGTATAAAATGTTCCACTTTACATTACTGGAATTTCATGTCCACACTTACTTAGAAGATAACATAATAGAAGCTGAGAGCCAACCACTATTGAAATTAAATGCACATCTCTCCTAACACCTACATTAACTGTAGCAAATAAACTGTCACCTTAAATATCATATTTTTATACAGAATATTAGCTTATGTAATTAAAAAAATCCACTCTCCCCTTCTTCCACATTAACAGACTAAGCTGCTCTCATGCTGCCAAACTAATTGCCACATTTCCTAGCCTCACACGCAGCTCAGTGTGGACATGAACTCCATGCAGGTGAATAGGATGTGAACAAGTGATGTCTACAATGTCTCGGTCATTCTCAACCTGTAAGAAAGCCACTTGCCCCAAGTTCCTCTTGTTCTCTCTGTAAACTGGAACACATTTGAGCAGGTACGCCATGGGAACAGTGGGCCAGAGACGGAAGGATCCACACTGTGGTATGACTTAGGGAGAAGAGCACCCCGTGCGATCTGGACTGCTCATGTCTTGGATATTGCATAAAACAAACAAAAAAATTCTTTCCTTTACCTATTTTGTAGTCTCTTGTGAAAGTAACTTAGTTTTAGCCTAACTAATCAATTCTATGAAATCTACCCATTAGCGCCATTTAACCTGACTTAAATCCTCTCTAACAGCATGACCCAAGAGGACTTTCTCAATGGCAGCACATGCGTTGGCCAATATGGTGGCCACATGGAGGCACTGAGCCTCTGCCAGGTGGCTAGCGTACCTGAGGAACTGACTACTGAATTTTAGTTAATCGAAGTTAAAAAGTTAAAAACCACATGTGGCTAGTTGCTGGTTGCTTCTTTACTGCACAATGCAAGCATCTGGGACATCTGAAATTGTGACGGGACGACCATTAGGAAGAACCATTATCACATCATGGAGACACGCATGTTCTAAAGCTCCGAATTTTTGCTAGAATGTTACCAAGTATTAGAGGGCCTCAAACCACAGTTTCTCGAAGGAGAAATAGACTTTGAGCTAAGACTTTAGTATGACGTGTTTAAGGTTGTACCGTCATTTTAAAGCTGACACTAGCTTATATTTCAACGTGAAGGCCACGTGGGATTCTTTCGTAATGTCATCAGTGCATTTATCTTCTATAAAACTAAACTCGGCAGACTATTTCTGCTGAAGAGGTCAATGCAAAGCAGTTAGCAACAATCAGGCTAACCAGTAAGTCACTATCTTTCTGCCGTTACCCAGAGGCCTGGGACAGTAATTTAACATAGGGATCTCTGGAATGCCTTCTGACCCATTCGGGTATTCATTTAGTGAAACCCCTCGTTGGAAAGGTCATGTTTGCATTTATACTTTAAAACTCTACAAACCTCCAGGAAACAAGTGACATTTCAAACATCCATCTAAAACATGTAACTGAGTCACTGAAAACAGTTATGAGAAACAAATAAACCAAACTGGGCCGTCCGCCCAGAGGCCACAGTAAAATATAAACTTCGGAAAGAGACAGCAACAAAGGGAGGGTTGAGGGCTATAGGGCGTGGCGGGGGGGCAGATAAGGGCAAGAGAGAAGGGGGAACCATGGATGAAGAAGGAGGGCAGGGAGGGAGGACAGGCAATAAAATAGTAATGAAGGAGCAAATCAAACGGAAGTCTGGCTCGAAGCTCTAAATGTATTCACAAAAGCCCTCACTTGGGCACTGCAGTGGGAGATGTACAAAGGCATATATACAGATGATTTACACGGTTTTTGCTCCAGAGGGAGTTTATTAGTAATCTGAACAAATGGACACTCAGGCCTCCTTTGTTGGGTGAATTTTAACAGCAGTGAACACAGTATTGTCTAATTACTATGAAAAGCTTCAGATGAATCTCAGAGAACTGAATCATTTCTTGAAGATTTAACTCATGCAACTATAAAGCAACGGCAAATGGAGGAAAATATATGCACTCGAACACCCCCTTCGCTGGCAAGCAGAGTGAGGAGGCTCATTCTTTCATGGGAACTTGGATGTTTCTTTATCTTCCCGTTCCCAATAAGATAGGGGCATCAACTCTGACAGCTATTAGGACTTGCAAATACAAAACTTAAGTATCACAGTAGTTTTAAGTCAAATGATATCCTCCACAGAGGAGCAGTCTCTGTGTGCTCAGAATAAACAGCTGAACTTTTTATTGCCCAAAGTGAAAGTGTCTAAAACTGCAGTTCATAAACATTACCCAGATGCACACCGTAGACCAATGGACTGAGGAGTGGACGGGGAGATGTAGCTTCCAACTCCAATTCTGTCTTAGGTCAGCCTGATGATGATGATGATGATGATGGTGATGATGGTGATGATGGTAACAGCATCCTTTCCAAATGATTCTAAACCCCACACACTTAACACCATCTCACAATCAATAGTATCTTAAAATCACTGTGGCAAACTGTACCATAATTTTGTGAAATCTCCCCCAAAAATCTGAGATTGAGAAAGCAGCAGCGTCATTCTATCTTAGATTTAATGAAATGCAGACTATAGCAGACCCGTCAGCAGCTACTGTTATGTGTGTGCACTGTAACTCTTTTTAACTTTATTTTTATTGTTGGCACTATTACAGATGTCCCCATTTTCTCCCCTTTGCTCACGTCCACCCAGTCCCCATCCCCTTTTTCTCTGGCTGTCACCACACTCTCCCAACAGCTCTTGGTGGAAAAATCTGTTACCGCCTCCCTTTCCCAGATGCAGCACTGATGCACAGAGGTTAAGTAACTTGCTCAAGATCACATACCTAGGAACTGGCTGAAGCAGTTCGAAACCCAGCAAGCCTGGCACCAGGTCTGTGCTCCTGGCCACCATGCTGACTGTTGTACTTCATATGGGACTTTGCACAAGTCTTTTCAAGCAACTGGTACCTCAGTTTCCTCTTAGGCCCCAAAGTAAAAGCACTGGACCAAGTCATCTCCAGAGTCCCACCCAGTTTTCAAACTTAGGAATCTCTGACATAAAATACAGCCCATCACATCCCTTTATGAGGCAGATACCATATTATTAAAGAAACTAATAACACATTAATCTTAATTATATTTCTTTACAGAAGAATACCGTATTTGACTCTGGCTACAGGAAACAAAAAACTTGTAGAACAGAACGGGGACATTTTTGTTACCAATTAAATGATGGTAATGTTAAATAGAGCAAATACTATCCTTTAGGAAATCTGGCCAGTGTCTTTGTACCACCTCCTGTCTAATTAAGCTTTCTTCTTCAGTTTCTGCAACACTGGGGGACAAACTGAAACCATCGCAAATAAATGTGCCAAAATCTGTCTGGCACATGGCATCTGATTTGCTTTTGTGACTACTGAAATAAGAACAATAAAGTACGCATATACATACTTGTCACACAGGTGCACACACAATTTCTGTGTGCGAATGCTATTTTACGGTGAATTGAGGACTCTTGAAACAAAGGAATTTTTGCCAGCAATTTTAAAATCAATAAGAAGTGCTTTATTATATGAAATGGCATAGAACACTACAAATCAGAGTGTTCCTCCCTATTATACCATGTCTGTCTTCAAGTCACACTAACACCTAACTTCTCTACTTCCTAGGAATGTCCAGGTTTGCCATAATAATAAAAAAAAATACTCAAAATCTTTTTGAGATCTTTCATGCAATAAGAACTCAGAATAAAAACACAAAAAATAAGCCGCATTCCAACTTCCCTCCATCAAGTGCTGATGTGAAAGGTTGTCCAAAAGAGCAAGAAATAGAGCATAACTCAGGCTGCTCATGTGATAATGTCTCCTAGCTATGGACAGGAATTTCCTGTTTTAAAAATTAATTCCAAAAACAATTTTCTCAGTTTCTGGCAGAATTTATTGATAGCCAATCCACTAGTTTACTGGGCCAAGTCAGGAGAATTTAGAAATCGTGTGAAATAGCATTGAGGTGAACCCCAACACAGTGACCTTAAAAATGAGGCTATGATTTGACCCACATTCAAACTTGGGCTGTTGGCCTCCAGAGCTGCCTAGCTGGTACCCTATCCCCAATCTCCCTTTGTATGTTTTTCTGGCCCCCTCACCAGACTCACCGTTCCTAGAACACAAACTAACATTTTCTTCATCCCTGTGTCTCATGGGCAGGCAAAGCACAGTGCTGACACACAGAAGGAGATTAACAAGTATCTGCCGGCTCAATGAATTACTGAAAGAATGACCAATTTAGATGAGCAAATGCCCAAGTGTATCAGTCATGAAAAGACATCTCTCAGATCCTGGGTGGTGGTTATGGGGCACATGAGAAGGCAAACTAACTGCCTAGACCTCAAGAGCCAACTCAGTACCAAAGCTGATACTCTCAGGTCAATCAGAAAGTTATGGTGTACGAGCCAACGTGACACCCAAGCACCCAAGCCAGAAGGAAGAGTCTTTCCCGCCTTCTATCACACTCATCCCCTTCAGTCAATTAGTCACCAAGTCCTCTACCTTCTTTTCATCACGGAAACCACACTCTCCTCCTGCTGTCACTCAGCTGCCCCCAGCACACCCCACTGGTAGTATCTCAGTGGTGCTCAATGATTAGCTCCCCCGTCTCCCACCCAGCTGCAAAGAAAATGAGGAAATAATAAGGGAGGTATGGCAGATAGAGAGAAAAAATGGCACCTCCATTACTAGGATCTTCAGTTCACAGGTGTGGTTTCAGGTCTACAGTCAAGTGGCTAATACTGAACCCAAGTGTTGACATCAAGTCCAAAGCTGGTCTACTCATGGGCCAAAGAGCTTTGCCCAGAGGGCAGCTCCCTCCCAAGAGGAAAATAGAATGGAGTTGAGATGTCAATTTGAATTCTTCCAAATCTGCCAACTCCGGGCCAGGAGTAATATTAGTGAGTAGAAAGAGTAATCCACGCTCGCCTCCAGGGATCTCTCTAAATCTGTCCAAGGCTGACCTGCTCAATACATGCTGCTGGCTCCCTCCTGTCATCTACCCACCTACACACCGCTTTCATGACCCTGTGACCCTGCCTACCTCTCCAGGTATGAGGCTCAACTCAGATCATCCTCTCCTCCCTGTAGCTTACCCACTGGCCTCTGCCCCCTTGTCTGATCTTCGGTTTCTTCATCTTACTCACCTTTCCAGACTCAATTCAAGGTCATCTCACATAATTAGTACCTGTGAACATCCTCAGTGAAGCTCAGCAGAGCCAGATTGTGTCTCCCTTCACATGCTTAGTCTGCCACCCATGGTTACTCTAATATTTTATTATAGTCTATTCATTAGACCCCTTAAGTCAAGAACAATTCTTTACGTTTTTTAACCTCTCAACACCTAGTACAGATCCTGGTACATGAACACGTACAAATACTTATTAGGTTAGAGAGATGCAAGTAGCTAAATGCAAAGTAGGACATAAAAATTCCATGGAAATAAAATGTCACGGTGGTTCCAAGGGAAGAAAGAGCAAATCCAAGTGAGAGAACCTGACATATTTCCTCAAAGTAAGAGGTTAAGCATTGTAACAAAGATATATCTATGGGGAATCAGAGAAAATTTCATTTTAAAAAGTTAACATTGAATTGAACAAGACTCAATGGATAAACACATGGAAAAAATATTCTAAGGAAAAATAGGCAAAAGACAGCAATCTGGAAAAGCAAAAGATATATTTAGGGGGCACTTGAATCTCCCAATTTGGCTGTGTTTAGAAGAGCAACCCGAAAGAAAAATGGAGTAGGAATCTGGCTAGAGCATTCACAAGGCCTTGAGTACACAAATAAAATAAATTTCAACATAATTTACAGACAATGGAAATCAAAGAATATTTCCTGAAAGAGTAGCTGTTAATTATGCCAAGGAAACTATATAAAATCTGGATCCTTGTAGTGGTAATAACAATCAACTAAAAATTTGTTTTTCAATTACTTCCAAATTTTTCAGGAACATAGTGACTGTGATACTGAGAAACTATAATAGTTTGATAAACCTCAGTGGAATAACATTGGAGCATAATAAAATGAGTAATAAACTATTTAGGACGATGATGAGACTACATAGTAATTTGTAGTCATTTTTCATTTTGTTTATGATTCTTTCAACCCATCCCTGCACGCCTCACCTATCTAATGACTCTGTACTTGACACTGGTCTATCCTGTAATAAGCATTGTCTATTTCCCAATTCTCTTAACAGCCAGGAAAAAAACACACTTATTTCAGGTGATAACAACTATAGCTATGTTTCTACTTCCCTATTTTTTCTTCCCCAGTCTGTACCAACTATGGTGAGTTTCAGAGATCACTCTTCAAAGAATAGTAGACAATCAGCAAAGCAGGACCACGCAGGAATTATTGAGATGCCTGGTTTCAGTGCTGGAGTTGAACACATGGATCAGACAGATCAATGGTCTCTACACCCATCTGCAGTCAATTCTGAGTCACAGCAGCAGAACAGCTCTGAACAAATTCCAAGATGGCTCTTCAAAGATGGGACCAATATCAGCAGCTGGGAACTGTAAGCTCCTCTGTCAACTAATTACATGCTATTGGTCAAGTCACTTTAGCCTATTGGGCTTGATTTCCTATTCTATACAATGAAAGAAATAAACAATGTCCCCAAGCAGAAAAACAGTGCATATCAATTAACTTTCAGCCAAAGACTCCCTTTTAAGGACAACCAGGACTCCCAGAAGGAAGACAATTTTCCAGCAGTGGCGCCCTGCCCTTGACAGCTGCCAGAACAGCATTCCAGTCCACTGTCTTCTCCACTGTCTCATGTTGGGTTCCCCAGGAAACACTCTCTGAGAGGATCTAAAATGCAGGCAGTTTCTAGGGAAGTACCCTCAGGATCACACTTACAAAAGGCAAGGGACAAGGTGGATTGGACAGAAGACAGCAGTTGGTCTGTGACGCATTTGTAAAAAAAGGACTCAGCCAACTCCATGGGGAGTTCCAGACTAAAGATGGTCCTTTGGAGTAATCTCAAATTTTACCCCTGCTTCATCTAGTCATTGGATGGGGCTGCTCCCTTGTTCTGAGCAAGAGTAATTTCTGGGAGCTATTTGGCTGTAAGTCATCCGTGACAAGTCTCTATGCAGCTGGGAGTATGAGGGAGCCATTCCTGGAGGGGCTAACTGGACAAAGTAGCAGAGCCACTACATTCACCCAAAATTTTCAGAAAGTAAGAAAAAGAAAAGCAGGGTGAAGAAGAGAGAAATGGATTGGAAAGAAACAGCTGTACTGAGAAAATCAATTTTCCTATCCTAAAGCCCTGCTATCTGTATGGCCTTGGCAAGGCTGTTTCATTTCTTCATGCTTCAATCTCTTCCTCTGTAAGGTGGTCCAAGGTCACTTTCCCCGCTCAGACACTGGGATTCTATTCCACAAGTCATTCTTGGTCAGTTTCCAAAGCCCTTCTGTTACCTGCCTCAGGCTTACAAATACCACTAAGGAAGAAAGAAAGCCCACACATACCAAAAATTTCCAGTAGCATTTGAATTCATCTTTGTTAAGTGTGAAGAGATGACCAGCAGTAGCAGCAAATGCAAATCTACACACGACGGTGGGCACACAGCAATCCCCGATTAAATTAGATTTGCAGGCAGCAGCTCAGGGATTTTGACATTAGACCGAACACAATTATTCAGTTGGTTCTATCTTTATTACCCATGCTCCCCCTTGTGAGGCAATTTTCCTTATTGGAAGTAAAGAAACCCCAACCGATGTATTTAAAAATGAGACTTTCCTGTTCTTATTAGCCCATATCAAAAAAAAAAAAAAAAAGACTATTTGAAGCACAACCAGCAGGAAGGAATTAGCTCCTTATTGCACAGTTCATGTTGTTACTGCTTTAAAAGTGGAGAAAGACTCCCCAAGGAAATACTGTCTCTCAAAACAAGCTCACAGGGTAATCAACAGGAGAGGTCTTTCCAGAGAGATAGGAAACAGGGAAAATTATTAAAATGTAATAAAATAAGCAAAATGGATGCAAAACAAGATTGAAACATAAGCTGTTCGGGACAGAAATGCCACGTTTTGAGATTCACTTTCATAGTAGGATGATAATATTGTCCAAATAGGGTTACATAAACCTTTCCAACCAACACAGAAGCTGTCAGTCCTTGAGATAAAAAACCCAAAACCAAAAAGGAGCACAGAAATGAGGCTTATACATGCGAATTTACACTCTAGCACTTCGAAACAAATGTCCACCAGGCTCAATGTCACGCACAGTGGAATTCCCACTGTTGAGATATTGTAGTAGCTATTTGTCTGAGTTGAACACAGTTGCAAATAAACAAACTAAAATCTGCAGTTCCAAGTGGATGGATATCACGTCACAGAACCATTCCTAGTCCTTTGTTCACGAAGTACAGTCAACTCTCTCCCCAGTTCCAGCTCCAACGAGCTCACGTGCTGGGCTCGGTGCTTCTTTTGCTTGACTCTTACGGTGACCCTTTGTCTGAAACTGTTCCTCTACCAGATACCAAATTACTAAAGAAACAAATGACACTTTCATTTTCAATGTATTTCTTAAATTCCTTACAGGAGATGTATTTCTCTCCATTTACAAAAATAGACGTGAGGAATGATGGAGTTTGCTTAAGTTATAGCAAAGGGTTAGTTAAATACAGTCTCATGTATGTTACATATCCACATACCCTATAGCTCAATAATATTTTTCTTTTCTCATTTTGGTAATGTGGGAAGTCACACAGAAGCTCTACTAGAAATCATTCCAGACATACCAGATGCATATAATAATTTCATATTTTATATAACAGAAAATAGAAAAATAGAGATGTGATAAAGTAGCTCAATATATGAATTGTAAAGGATTCATAATCTTATGACTCTTTATCCCAGAAAGAGAACATAGAGCTGAGAAAATGATTAACTTAAATATCAAGTTTTTAAAAAGTTTTCTAAATTAATGATTTACTTAAATTGTCCTATAAACCCAACTTCCGATCAATTAAGCAAATATTACTGAGCAATATGGTTTTCAATAAAAAATAAACAGTAGCATTCTACTCAATACTAATTGAAAATAGTTAAGTTGATGGTACTGTAAATAAGTGAACCTGAAAAGTTGTCAGCAATGTTTAAAGTACATATTTTATTTTTCCTTAAATACACAAGTTAAACTATTTTCATCCATAAGAGGGTGGAACCAAAACATTAAAAATAACAGTCCAAGTTAGAAGATCCTCAGAAGAAAACATGTCCAGAAAAACATTTTTTAAAGAGTAAAATGTCAAAGTCCAAAAAAAAGGTTCACTGAAAACATAATAGGGTTTTTTTAGACTAATAAAGATCATGACTTCAGATTCATCTTCATTTAATCGTTTAACAAAAGATACATTGAGGACCTACTATGGGAACTGGGTTATATTTATGTCATGGTGAGCATGTGATAGGATGAGCAATGAATAAATACAAAGGAATAGAACACAGAAAAATCAGATATTAAAATACAAGATAGCGAATGAAAAGTAAAGCAATTAAAGCTAAATGAACAAGATGGATGTCTAACACAATCATGAAGGAACTTCAATGACTTTTTTTCATTTCTGACACTATTACAGATGTGCTCCATTCCCCCCTCCCACCCCAGTCTGCCCCTCTCCACCCAGCCCCACCCCCAGCCCTTTACCACATTGTTGTCTGTGTCCATGGGCTACGCCTAAATGTTCATTGACTAATCTCTTCCAGTGCCCCCACTTCCCTCACCTCTGAGATCTGTCAGTCTGCTCCATGTATCAATGCCTCTGTTTTTATTTTGTTCACTGAATTCCACATAATAGCAGCATTATTTACAACAGCCAAGATCTGGCAGCAGCCCAAGTGCTCATCAACAGATGAGTGGATAAAAAAGCTGTGGTACATTTACACAATGGAATACTACATGGCTGTAAAAAAGAAGGAACTTTTATCCTTTGCAACAGCATGGATGGACCTCTATGACTTTTTATATCAACTCATCCTAAAGGGCTTGCCCTAGGACACAGACCCTTCCAAAGACCTCTAAGAAATGTGGTTGCTCACCAGCAAAGCACACAAGAGTGAAGAGAATCAGGACTCCTGTGATGCTGAATGTTCCGATTACAGAGTTGATTCTCTGACCTTCCCAGCACTAAAATAACTGTCACTGCCAGCGGAGCTTTCAGAGCACAGAAACACCTCCTCAAAGCCCCAGCTGAGTTTATGGACTGGCAAATGCTCTCTAATGAGCAACGCCATTTTGTCGGGAACATTTATCTGACAGTAATTCACTCTGCCGTCTCATTACAACACGTTTATCGCTGTGCAGCTGTTGCCACGCCATGGCATAGCTCTGCGGCCCAAGATGACCACCGCTTCAAGGAGAGATGCAAAAGCAACTAAAGGATGTGTGTGTGCAGACCCCCACTTTCACCCTGGGGTGTAAGCAACTTAAAATACTCAAGAATACCTGGTGATAATCCTCTAGCATGACTATATCCTTGTTTTCCTATAGCGCTTAGAATGATGGCATCGTGGAAAGTATACTAAATTTAGAATCAGAACGAACTCATCTAATCTTCACTAGAAAATCAGGGCAAGTCATTTAATCTTCCAAGGCCTCAGTTTCCTCACCTTTAAACTGGGTACAATGATGGACACCCTTCCTGCAGTCCTTGTGATGATAAATGGGATTAACTTCTGAAATGCTTTATAGTTTCCCAAGCAATTTCATGGACAAACCCATGAAGAAGTCTCCCAGGGACAGGCCAAAGAAAAGGGCAAATTCTCAAGTAGATATTGGAATTCCCCAGATTAACGGCTGTCTCAAATCCATAGATTTGAAACCAGGAGGAAATTTAAGATAGGAATTACAAACTATTTACCAAAGAAAGAAAATGGGTGCGCCTTTCTCTGTCTTCCATTAGCTTTGGTATGTGGGCAGGTACCAAGGCTATCCCAGAACAAAGATAATTAAAAGTTCATAACCCTCTGCAGAATCGGGAGGAGAGCCTCTCAGGTCTACCTTGTGCTCTGTAGACTCTAAAAAATATGCTGATTATTTTATGCACTAAAGTTATTATAGACCTTAGATAGCCTGCCAATTTGTCAGTAGATTGTTGCCTAACGAGCAGTTAATTTGTCCTTGGGAAAACAGATAATAGGAGTTAAAAGTTTCCTTTAAAAGATGCCATTTTGGTCACCTAATCCATAAAACTCTTTTGTTTGTTGGTTGGTTAGGCTACTTCTCCATCATTGTAAGTCTCTGAAGCAACAAAACAAAGACTGGGGAGAATTTTGGCTTCAACAATGATGAGATAGACAGGGTCATGAGCCCCGTAGAGAGGGCACAGACTCTAGCACAACCACGGGGATTTGGGGCATGACTGGGCCACCCACCAGCTGTGTGCCCTGGGCAGGGGTTAGGCTGTCTTCATGCTGCCATGCTGACATCTTTAAAATCGGATCATCAACTTCCGTTCAAGATGTCAGCATAGGCAAATGTGGCTCATCTCTTCACACAACCACATCAAAATTACAACTAAAATATAGAACAACCATCACTCAGAACAGTTATAAATCAAGTTGAATAGAAATCAGAAAACTACAGAATTAATCCAGACTGGTAGGAGGGGTGCAGATGTGAAACAGGCTGGTCCTTCACACATGTGTGGTAGATAAAAATTCAGAAGTGACATCTTGGGAGCAAAGAGTCCCAGTTCCTCACCACGTCTCCCAGTCCGGGATATATCAGTGCCAGGAAGATAATTTCTCACAACTTCTGGTTGCAAAAATCAGTTGAGATTAAGTGGATGGATGAAACTTCTGGAGCCCCAAGCAGTTCCTCTTAAAGGGCCCACACAGGGACACGCCTACTCAGACTCACTCCCTCTGAGCTCCAGCACCTGGGTAGCAGCTTGAAAGGTGCCAGTGGCATAAAGGGAGGAATTGAAGTGTCTGGCATTGAGGTGAGCAGAGGACATTGTCCCTTTTCTAAACCCTCTCCCCATAGAGCTGGCAAGCGGGTGCCATACCTGAGACTCCATCATCCTGGCTAACACTGTTTGACCCACCTAGGAGCTTCCTAGAGACCCCACCCCACCTAATTTATAGCCCACCCAAGCTACTTTTCCATATGAATGGATGGCCTTGGCTCAGGTGTCTCGATTTCCTAAATCCTCTCAAACAAGCAATAGTTGGCCTCAGTGAGCCCCAGACCCAGCACTAGCAGCAGCCAGCCTAGATTCATATCTTCGCTTTGCCTGAGAATCTTCACACCCAGCACAAGTTGCAGCCATCTCAGATTGCTTTATAGCTCAGGC
>PVJI01017468.1:0-35590 GCA_004026765.1 Micronycteris hirsuta
CGTTCTGAATTTATGCTACCACTGGTGGCTGAATGCCCTTAAGAACCGTTTGCATTGTTTCCTCCATCTATGAATGAAAAGCCTCGTTAGAGAGCTGGGTGCTGCAGAAGGCCGTCCGTGCCAACGTGCCCCCGGCGGCCCCGTCTACCTATTTATCTGAGTCCAAATGGCACATCCCAGTCCATGACACCCTGCAGCCAGCGGGTCGAACGATAAAATGTTACAGAAGTAGTTAAAGGCACCGTCTGAGATTGTGAACAGGGAGTTTTGTCTCGTCTTAAACACAAAGTAGAAAAATGCCAGCCGTAGGTTGCTTTGTAGACCAGGGGTCAGAACGGTTGTGTGAGCGTCGGCTGCCCATGTGGCCTGGCCCTGCAGGGGGGGGGGGGCAGCCTGAAGAAACACCGCTCACTCGGACTCACCCTGTGCATGGCCGGTGAGACGTCTGGTTCCCTGGAATTCCCCACCTGAGGCCCAGCAGCGGCCCAGCCCTCCGACAGGTGTGGCCACACGGCCTGTGTTCTGTGTGCACGTGTGTGTGCCTGTGTTCTGTGTGTGCATGTGCGTGTGTGGTGGGCATGCACGTGTATCACCACTGTGCAGGGAACGTACCTCCGTCTGTAGCAGTGTGGTCACAGGCATCGCACAGCATTTATCTACTTCTTCCTTCCGTTCACACACGCACCTGGAGAAGCAAGTGGGGGATGAGGCAGGAGGGGTGAGGCAGGGACTCGGGCCTGTCGAGCACAGCGCCCCCCCCACAGAGCCGCCCGCCTGTGTGTCTGATGGCGGCAGGCCCTCCGCTGGCCCGTTTACCGAACAGGGATGACACGCCGAATGTCTCCCCCTTGGCACGCTGCGAGGGCTGGGTGAGGCGCACACATGGAAGCACTAACTAAACTGTGGAACGACCGTAAGCACAACTGCTGTTGTGACCCCCACGTGCAAACCCTGGCCTGTGCTTCTCTGGCCATTACTACCCGGCACTGCCCCCCACCAGCCCGGGACCGAAGCCCACGTTTCCAGGGGGCCTCACCCAGAGGATGTGGAGTCACACCTATCCAGCGGGGACACCAGCAGGTTTACGGTGCTGCACGGGTAACAAGGGGGCACACCAAGTACACGAAGCATCTTCATCCGAGCGTAACGACGATGGAGAGATGCGGCCACACAGCTGTGCCCTGCGCACCTGACAAGCGGACCTGACGCCCCGCGCTTTTCAATGCCGTGCTACGTTTTCTTGGACGGTAACACCGCCTCCACCTGTGAGGGCTTTGGCACAGGCACTGCTGGCTCCTGGCGAGGAAATGTGCCCAACGCCCGCTTCCGGCCGTCTGAGGGTTCGTTAGAATTATTAAAATATTTCTTGCCTCGCTGACCTTTTGAATTCACGAAGGGAGCAAGGGCCTCAGTGCATGTTTACCTGGAGAACTTTCCGTTTCAACGCATAATGCTAGCTGCTGATGAGCACAATAAAACCGTCAGCCACACAGGTGCGCTGCGTGTTTGGAAGCAGAGCCGAAAGCTGTGTTTCACGGTGTCCTTTGCATCCCCTCCTGGATTAATTAAAGTGGCGGCGGCTATTAGGGAAGCAAACAGCACCCGTTACCCATCGCCCGAGCCGCCTCGTCAAAGCTTCGCTGGGAGCTCATACCCGTGACCGCGTGGCCCCGATTTCATGGAACTGCAGAGAAGAGTTCTCCCGGAGAGTGCACAGACACCCTGCGATTAGCTTTCAGGAGGCCAGAGCTGCCCGCATGTCTCCGCGTGTGGGGACCATGATACACGTGGCCACACAGTGCGTGTTCCCAGAGATGCACCTTTGAAATGCAAACACATATCAATTTGTTGGCCTATCACCTTGCTCAGTGGGTAACTTATGAAATTACTGGAATGACGGCATCTACTCTGACAACCCAACAGTACACGGTGTCGTGAGCGGGCTGCTGCCTGCCGGCATGGCTGTGGCAGTGACATGCGGTCGCTGGGTTCTCCTTGTCACCTGACTCCATTTCCGGGCATCAGGCTCCTTGCAATCGGCTGTCCTTCACGTCCCCGATCGACGCCCATCACGCCGACTTGTTCCGGGATGCTGAATCGTATGGGGAGGGATCAAAGCGGTCTCTGGACACGGGCAGGGGCTGCGCCTTCCCCTTTCCTCTCGCGGTCATGTCAGTCTCCTGTCACCTGCTGCAGGGCCGTGTTCACAGACCGAGCCCAACGGCGAAGCACCCCCTGTGTGTTGGGGACGGTGCTTCCCGCCCACCGACCCAGTGGGCCTGGGCCGCACTATTCGGGGTCCCAGACACAGTGAAGCTGCAGCTGCACGCCTGCTCCTCCGAGTGGTGGGAGGCACCCGGGGGTGGGTTTGCGGGGGTCCCCCTGAGCCCTCTGGATCTGAGGGGTGGCAGGTGGAGCCTGTGAGAGTGTTAGGGGGGCAAGTCACTCTGCGGTGACCTCACACGACAGCTGCTTCACTCCCCGTCACTGTCCCGTGGGTCGGCCGCTCTCGGCCGGGCCTGTTTCCAGGAAAAGCCCCTGGGGGTATTCAGCGGCCCCACGGGCTGGTGTGGAGCGTTCTGGGCGGCTTTCCCACACATCTGAGCCCCGGCACGGCTGGCCTGGCAGCCCCCTCGTGTCACTGGGCTCTGTGGGCCAGGTCGTCATCACCTCCCTCCCTGTTCAAGGGGCCATGAGTTAGAACAGTGTCACCGAGTGCTTGGGCCCCGATGGCAGGGTCCCGCCCAGCACCGGGTGGGTGGCCAGTGGAGGAAAGGGCGAGGCTGTCGGAAAGTCGGGGCGCAGCCGGCTGCCGGGCATGAGATCTGAGAGAGGAAGAACAGAGGCCCACGCACAAGCGGCTGCCGATGGGACAGGCCTGAGCTCTGGGACGGAGTGGAGGGGACATCACGTGACAGCTGTGAGGTCCCAGAGCCGGGCAGGGAAAGGCAGGCTCTTCCTGACCGGGCAGATTCTAGGGGACAGTGACCCGCAGCAGAGGGGGACCATCAGCACAGGGGACGCCATCCCCACTTCCCACATCGCTCCGGCTCTTGGAGACGTGGCGGCTGGCCCACAGCCAACAGGGCATGACGGCGACAACCCACTCGAGAGCAGAGGGCACGCCTCCCTCCGCCCCCACACGTGCTGCCGGACGTGGGGAGCGTCACCTCGCCGCCCGGCTGGCTGAGACCCACGGGTATCGAAACGCTTACTGGATAAGGCAGGAAGGAGTCTCGAGCTGTCACTGGCCTCGCGAACAAGAAGCCACTTCCCACCAAGACTAAGCGCAAGCTGCCCACGAGGGAAGCTCGGGTCTGTAGCAGCATCTTCTTCCAATGCCACCCACCCCGTCTCCTGTCCCAAAGCCAGTCCCGGCCACGAGCCCGGCTCTGTCACCACAGTGACCCCCCCCCCCCGCATGCCGGAGTCCCATCGGCAGTGCCACTCTCTCCCTGCGCGTCGCCGTGGGCGCGTCCAGGGGGCAACAGCTGGACCCGGAGCCAGGGCTCCGGCAGCCTTTCCCCCGCAGGGAGGGAGCAGCGTCAGCAAGAGGCGGCTGCTGCCAATCGTGTGGCTAAAAATAAAACTTCAAAGGAATTGTTGGGAAGGGAACAAATTAAAGCTCTGGAAAGATACAGTTTTCCAAGACAGTTTTCATAGAATTGTCCGTGTGCGCACGGACAGGTGCGTGTGTGATTGTGTCTATGCACATATGTGTCCGTGTGTGTGCAGTGTTTGAGTGTGTGCACATGTGTGGTCGTGCCCATGTGTGTGTCCATGTGTGCTGTGTGTGCACATGTGTGGTCATGTCTGTGTGTGTCCGTGTGTGCTGAGTGTGTGCGTGTGTGCGTGTGTGTCTGGGTATGGGGGTGGAGGGGCGAAGTAGAACCACGTGGTCGGGGACAGCAAACCCTGCTCCATGACTGAGTGGCAGTGACACACCCTGTCTGACCTGGGCCTGAGCCAGTGCCGCTGAGGGTCAGCGGTGAGCTGGTGCTGGGACCTCTGAGCAACGAAGAGCAACCCCACCCCCCGCCGTGACCCTGCGCGTCAATCGTAATTACACAGGCGAGGAAGATGGTGTAGTTCAAATGACTCGGTGCAGGAGAACCACAACAAGCCGCCGCTTCACGGTTTATTAGTGGGAAGTGAGAGAACACGAGTGACCGGGTCACACCAGCCCGTGTCGGCCCCGGGGGGCCAGGCCCAGCGAGGACAGGGTGCTGCCCAGAGCCCCCGCTTTCTGCTCGGGGAGTTAAATGAGCGCCAAACCAACGCCCAGGCGGACAGCATCGCGGGGACCCCCAGGGGCCACACCCGCTCCCGCTACACCCGCGCCCAGCACGCGCGGGCCTGGACGCGGGCCGCCAGCCGTTCAGGGTCCTGCAGGGGCGGAGGCGGCGGCCGGGGGCAGGCGCTGGGGCGCGGCCTGCTGGGGCGGCTCCGTGTCGGGGATCTTCTCGCCGTGCTTGTACACGCTGACCGTCACGTCGATCTTCTCGCCCCCGTACTTGTTCTTGACGTTGATGCTATACTTGCCCGAGTCCTCGGCAGTCACGCCCTTGATGGTCATGCTGACGTACTTGGCCTGCTCCACCTTCACAGCAAAGTGCTCGTTCAGCTCTATGTCCTTGTCGTTCTTGAACCATGTCACCTCGGGGTCCGGGTTTCCAAACACTGTGCAGGTCAGGTTCAGGGTCTGCGGCGGGGGGAGGGGGAGGGTGCCGAGTGAGAAAGACAAAGGTCAGGGCCCCCGCGAGGCACAGCCCTTTGTCACACCCAGAGGTCCCTGCCGGCCCTGCGCATCGCTCCCGAGGCAACAGGCCCGCCAGCCGGGCCCCCGGTGAGCAGGGCACGGGCCACGGCAAAGCCAGCGGCGACTCTTTTGTGCGTTCTCTGCTGTGACCCGGGGCCGCGGCCAGCTGGAGACCCTGGGGGGGATCCAATGCACCTCCGTCTCACAGCAGACACTTTTGCCTGTTGCTCAGTTTCCTTCCTATCAGACTCAGGGAGCCTCCCAGGGACGCTGAGTCTGACCTGCTGGGTGTCTGTGATCAAGTCAGGCCCCTGCGGATTTCTCGGCCGCAAGCCTGTGACCGATCAGCCTCGGCGCTCGGCTCTCTCTAGCTGCTAACGGGACAGTCTACGGACTTCCGTGTCTCCACGACTAAAATTCTCTCAGCTCCTGTCCCGTGGCATGGAGCTACAACCCGACGCACCCAGAGGCGTGGGCACTCAGCGTCAGCAACCCCCCGACAGGGACAAGTGAAAACCACAGGAAACAGCTCCCAGCATCTACTCCAAAGCGGCCGTGAACCCGGAGGGAGGCTTCTTCCCCTCTCACACTGGGAGAGGGCTGTGCCCTGTGGGGTGGCCCTGTCCTCGGTCAGTTATTCCTTGAGCAGCCCCAGGCCGGGGACAACAGACCCTGGTGGACACCCCGAAAGGGACCAACAGCTGCCAGGACACGTTCAGCGTGGTGTCTGAGTTACACAGAGTGTCCCTGGGGACGTAAAGGGTGTCATGTATTCAGAACATCAAACACAAGGGTCGCCAGAGACAGTGGGATAAGCAGGACGTGGCTGGGGTACCCCAGCCCCCCAAAGGCTGAGTGACTCGCCCCCACTCCCAGGTCCCCGTATGGCCCTTCACGGGGGGCTGCGTGCCCTGCCGAACCCACCCGTCCTGGGGGCCTGCCGTCTGTCCTTACCTTGCCTTCCATTATGGTCACCACATCCGGTAAACCGCCGATCACCTTCCCGCGATCTGCAACGTGGAAGGGGGTCAGCTGAGAACAGCCCCCGCAAGGAAATACCCCTGACAGGCCCCCGCTGAGCCCCACGGTGGACAGTGTACGCGGTGAGCCCAGCACCTGGCTCTGGAGGGAGGGGCGAGTCTGCGTGTGGAGGGGGGGTGAGCGGCGTTTTGTGGACAGAAAGGCACACCCCCAGCCCACGAGGGGAAGCCAGCGATTCCTGATGCAATTCCATCAGGAAGTGAAGGGGGGGTGTGGTGTGGACAGCAGGGTGAGCAAGGTGGCGCAGTGTGCCCACAGTTTCTATCTCCCCGCCACCTGGTGCCTCCCAGCACCGGACGGCACGTGTGGGAGACGCCCCGGCCTCGGCCTCACCGGTGTCTCCTCCTGTGGCCGCGCCCGACTGGCCGTCTCATCCGCCGACACAGAGCAGGTGGGCGAGGCAGGGGGGGCAGAGGTGGCCGAGGGGTGGCCTCAGAGGGGCAGGTGCGGACAGGGGTGGAGGGTGCCCGACAGGGGCAGGACCCTAGGCTGTTAGCACCCCACACACACGTAATCCCCCAAATCGCCCGCCCACACACGAGCACCGGGCACTTACTCTTCTCCGCAAACGCCGCCGCCCTGGAAGCATGAGGGGCAGAGGGGGGAGAACAGAAAGAGTCGTGAGAAAACACAGACACCGTGTACCCTGCAGGGGAGAGGCTGGTGGAGAGGGTGGGGGAAGGGAGCCCCTGCTTTCTCCCTGGAGGACACGCTGGCCGGCTGGGCTCCTGTTGCCGGGGGCGACCTGCAGTCCCCTCAAGCCCCCACTGCCTGATCTGAGAGGGGACGCCCCGTCTTTCAGCCACCGAGACCCACAGAGGAGTTCAGTGCTCAGACTCAGGGCGGAGCAACTTTCTTTCTCACTAACTTCACCGGCTACACTGCAGAGCTGTAGGTACTTCCGAACTGGCTGATTTCTAATTTATCACAGCCTCATCCACTGAACGCTTATTGAATAACGTCATGCGGGCCCACAGTTATTCTGTTTCGGATGCTCTAAGATGCAGACACACACTTAGAAACCCGAAGTTATTTTTGTAAAGCTGCTCTGAACAGTGGAACGTCACTTGGCACCAAGATCAGATGAGCTCTCGAGCCGGGAAGGGGGCGGGAACGGTCCCTGGAAAGTTCACGGACAGACGCACTCCGGGTTGGCCAGAAAGGCCGCCTTCCTGCCTGCGGAACTGCTCCCGTCGCCACTGCCGTCCCCGCACCGGAAAAGGACACACCCTGGGCCTCCTAGGCACCCCCAGGAAGCCCCCACGCTCAGCCCGCACCACCCCGAGGCGACGGAAGCGCGCCACGTGGGGTGGCCACTCACTTGAGCTGCTGGAATTCCTCGAAGGCGTCATCGAACGCTGCAGGGAACAGGTCCGCGTCACTGGCGCAGCAGAGGCTGGGTACCTACCCCCTCCCCCACCCAGGGGCTCCGCCGAGGGCCGGCCTAATGCACCCGACGTGCGAGTGAGCTGACCGTCCGCGAGTCACTTCTCCAAGGAAACCACAGTGCCCAGGGTCTCCCCTCCCCATCGTGAGCGGCCCCCCAAGGCCCGGCTCTTGGACACCGGGGCGCGGCCCTCACCTGGACCGGACAGGTCCAGGGAGCGCTGGTGGCTGTCCTTGCCGTCAAAGATCTCGAAGGTGTACTTCCCCTTGTCCTTCTCCGAGGGCTCGCAGATCTGCAGCCAGGCCATCTCCTCGCTGCCCCCAGCCCGCATGTGCTCGCTGGATGAGATCTTGGCGTCTCTGGAAAAGTGAAAAGCAACAGGACGCGTCGGAATGCAGAGCCTCGGTCGCGCGTGAGACGCCGCCGGGCCACACGCTCGGGTTGGGGGCGGGGGGGAGGGGGGGGGGGCAGCGCCTGGTCCAACGGCAGCACTGCCGTCACGCAGATTTTCCCGGATGTCGGTGACTTGTTATCACATCAGGGCTCAGCTCGGAGAACCTTCTAAAATCTGATACAGTATTCGGTTTTTAAAGACACGCTGTTTTTTAATAGATGCTTGCTGGCCACAGAGTGATGGATTTTAAAATGTTCTATGAAGCATGACATTTTTTTCCTCAAAAATAAGTTTTCAATTGTGTATGATCTAGCCGTTGCCGTCCCGGCCGTAAACCCAAGATAACTGGGAGCAGGGACCCACGCGGACACGGCTGCACTGCGCACAGCAGCCAGCAGGGGGCAGCATCTCCCACGCCCAGGGGATGGATGGATAAACAAACGTGGTCCCTCCCTTCGGTGGACTCACCACCCTTAAAAAGGGGGCCCCAGCAATGACGCTCACAGTAGCCTGGGATGAACAGGGCTGTCCCCCCGCCTCCCTCAGCACTCTCCACTGGAGCCTGTCCCGCAAGTGTGACCCACTAAGGACACGTGCTGGGGGAGGGGACATGGGCAGGCGTCTCCGGCACCAGCCGCCCCACTCAGGTCCTCGCTGGGACCTCAGGGGGCCTCGTGGGGAGAGTGGCACCGTGAACGCCGGCCACCAGGGCTGCAATGCTCACTTGTGGTACCAGTTCACGCGCATCTCCTCGGTGAAGTACTTCAGGAAGCACTGCAGCCGGATGCCCTCGGGCGTGCAGAGCACCTTCAGCGGAGAGGCTGACGCGCCTGCAGGGAACGGGAGGCACTCAGCTCTGTGGACAGCCGCCCACACACGCCAGAGGAAAGGGGTGCCCGCAGGCGCCCCGGCTCCCCCGCCTCGGACGCACCCCACGCCCGTGCATTCCACGTCTGTCGGCCACAGACCCTTCACATCCGTTCCACATCACATCCGTCACTCAACAAGCATGGCCACCAGAATTATCTGGAAAACCCTGCGGAATGCTGTCAGGGACACGCCACTTTGAAAAAAGCATCGACACCTGCCCTGGCAGCTTCGCTTTCGAGGAGGCGGGAACAGTGTGTGGGTGACGCCATGACCCAGTGATTAATCACTGTGGTGACTGACCCCGAACCCGAGACTGAAATTCAGCAAAAGGAAGACGACAACGGAGCAGAAATGACCCAGGAAGGGGGTAGAGGAGACGCAGGACAACGTCACAAAAACTGGGTAGGAGGAAAGAAGGCAGAAGAAACCACAGACACCAAGAAAACCCTCCCAACTGAGCGCTCAGTGGGTGAGTGTGGAGCGAGGACCAAACCGATCTGTTTGGGGTGCACGGTTTCCCATGAGGGGGGCTGGGCAATCAGGCAACGAGGCCATTAACAAAGAGCCTGTGATTACAGCCAAAGCCCTGGACCTGCGCCAGAGCACGTACGGGGTGTGATGCTCCGCAGAGGTGACGCAGACTCAGGTAGAAAGCAATGTGTACAGAACTAGCAAACAGAGGACACAAGACAAGCCGTGGACGAGGGCGTCACGGAGGAGGGCTCTTTAGACTGCCGCTGCCCGACCGCGGGGAGGCATCGTGCAGGTACAGGCACCGCACTTGTGGGGTGCGGCCGGAGGAGACTCCCCGATACTGGAAAAGCCCATCTGTGCCCGCAGCTGAGCTCTGTGTGGCTTCTGGTGACACCACATGTGGTTTGTACCCCACAGGGCCCAGTTTCACACCATGGTGCTGGGGTCCCAGGACTGTGGCCACCGCGGGCCACCTGGCTTCCCGTCCTCCGCTCTCTCTGTCCTGCTGGCAGCGGGCACAGCAACGGGCAGAGGAGGAACATTCAAGGTGGAAAAGGGAAGCGTGGGTGACAATGGTTTAGAGACGCGTGTCGTGTGGCTGGGAGACAATCCCTGAGTCTGTCGGAGGGGATGCAAGGCTCCGGGACCCGGGGGGACCCTTGACCTGCTGGGAATTCACTGAGTGACCGAGGACACACAGAGCCACCCTCAGCGACACGCGTTGTCCTCGGGACACTCGGCGGGGTCTCCTCTAAGGTTCTGTGGAAATCAGCACCCCCCCACCCCGTATTCCTCGTCAGCTCTGGCTCAGGGGACACGACACACGCCCCGGCTCCTGGAGCTTCCCCCTCACACGTCAGCACGGTGCGTACGGAGATGGCCACGGCACGTTCACGCCCCGGACGTGTGACGCGTGAACAAGGCTCCCAAGACACATGCCAACATAACGCTGAACAGCCCTTTAAAAACCACCGCTGAGGCCGGCAGGTAACTGCTCTGCCACAGCATCGGGGGGCGGCACCTCGAGCCCAGTGACCCCTGCCGTGGCCGATGCCCGCCCACCCCGGGAACCAGGGGAGGCAGCCCCCGAAGGGACTAGAAAATCAGCAGGCGTCACTTACCGCAGACCCTGCTCATGGCCAGAATCATGTCCTCGTACACTAGGGGAGAAAGCAGATGCAGCGTCACTGCCAGAATCGTACCCAAAGCAGCCTTCCCACGCTTCACCAAATTGGTGCAGCACGTCGTGGTGTTCGTTTGAAAGATGAAGCATTAAAATGCAGCGTTCGTCCGTGACAGGCTGGCGTGTGCAGTGAATCCTTCCCACCCACCCTCTGTTTAAACACGGGACACACGTGTTCACTCGACATAAACCCAGCGGTGTCACTGAGTCCCTCCTCGCAGCCTGGATCACGTCAACTGCATTAGAAATGGGACAAACATGGCTCGTGACGACGGACTGAAATGACGTCTCACAGACACGTGAGTTTTTGTGAAACGCTGAAACAGCTCGGAATGTGCCCAGCGTACAAATCTTCTTCACTTCACTTTCGCTGCTGACAAGCGGGCGTGCCACAGCCAGGGACGCGCAGAAAGGCACCGCCACACACGCCCTGCCCTGGCAATGAGACGCACTCCTCAGCAGCACAGGGGAGCTCCCGGTTACCTTTGCCGGATACGTCAAGGACAGACACATCTTGACCTCTGTCGTCTTTCAAGGTGGCCTTGTACTCGCCATGGTCCTTCTTGGACAGCTGAAAGGAAATGCATCCGTGTGTGGGTAAAATCAGCGTGACCGTATGAAATGAGATACATGCTACCACGTTTTCTTTGCAGACCGCGGAAATTCAGGGCGCAAACTGGGAGGCAATGCAGGCCTGACGCGCCCTGTGCATGCCCCGCCGGGTCGGGCCCCGGGTCGGTGTGCGTGGCATGGCGTGGCGTGGCGTGGCATGGCGTACCTTGGGGATGAGCAGCTCACAGATGCCCTTCTCCAGGTCAGGCAAGCTCTCGGTCTCATACAGAGCATCGTCCTTGAACCACTTGAAAACTGTCTCCTTCTTGGTGTTTGCGACCTGGAAGACAGAAACCTTACGTTTGGTATGGGAATCACCCTGGCACATACAAGAAAAGTCTCTCTGGTGTCAGGTCACAGCCCTTAAAAAGAACCGACTTTTATTACGGACACGTTCAGACAGAGGCTCCCGGAAAAGCCGTCGGTCGTAATGATGGCAAATAGTTTTCTAAGTTCTGGCGTCTAAAATAATTCAGCTCCTACACTCGCACAAGGAAGGACTCCGTGCTGCTCCGGCCCATGGAATCAGGCAGGACATCTGGTTCATGTGGAACGTCAGTAATGAAAACAAGTGGTGAGCAACGTTACTTTAAAACGTAAACAATAAGAAATATTCTCAGGGGCCTGTAACAGGGTCAGGGGCTGCTTCTCCGGCAGTGTGGCACTTCAGACACATCCCCGTGGACGGAAAGACACCTTCTCCCAAGGTGAGCCCAGTGGGGCTGAGAGCTTCCCTTCAACTGGAACCTCTGACATCGGCTTAAACTTGAAGCTGAGCTTCACAGAACTCTAAGACAGGCGGCATCTCAGGCCCCCCGCCCTAAGGCACACGCCCAACGAAAAAGGAAATTCCAGTTCTGTACGAGTGGACAGTACTGACCACACTGGACCCTGCGGGGCTGACGACCCTGCAGGCCCACCCCATGTGGACTCAACACAGTGAGGGCAACGTCGCGATGCAAACACCAGGCAGAGGACGAGGACTTCCGTGTGGCTCCGCCAGGCGCGCAGGCAGGGACGGCAGGGGCGCAGGGCCCCCAGACAGGCAGGATTCTGAGCATCTTACACGTGTGGCCCGGGCGTGGCCGCCCCAGTCCTGCCCACTAGACGTGGACAGTGCTCTGTCGGGCTGTCCCCGCCTCCTTCAGGACGGCCCCACGGCAGGGGCCACCGGACCAGAGCTCCCCCTGGGCACACTGTTACAGGCGGTGGTCAGTGAGTCTCACTGCGTCGTTAACACTGAACTGCAGAAGCGTCTCCCTCCCCAAATGCACTTCTACTTCCTGACGAAGCCGTAGGAACGGCCTGGCAATGACCTCATTTCCTCACCGCTCACTTCTCATCAATTCGCTCACCAAAATCCTAAGTAACTACGTTTATAAACTGCACCTGAGTCTGCTTCTGCACGCCACCGTCCCCGTCCCGGAGAACAAAGGCTGAAAGCCTGAGAATGGACACGTCCCCGGGACCCGGGAGTCACTCCGTCGCCCGCACTGCACCCAACACCACGCCCTGCCCCCCGGGCCCCCGCAGGCGTCTCCCACACACAGAGAGAGTCCGCCACTCTCTCCTCTCGCTGGACCCGTCTCTCACCTTACACACCAGGCGGACTTCGCACTCCTCTGTGACGTCCCAGTGCAGGTACTCGGCAAAGTGAGGGCCTGGGCGGGGAGAAGGTGAAGAAGAAAGAAGGAGCAGTATATGTTAGATGCATGAACATGTGTGTGCACTGTATGCATATAGGTGGGTGTGTGCACGTGTGTGTGCATGTGGGAGATGCATATGTGCAAGTGTACGTGCATATATGTATATACATGTGCACATGCATGCACTTGTGCATGTTTCAGGCAAAAGGAAACAGCTGTCCGTGCAAACCGAGACAGCTGGTTTCAGGCTGAAACCGACATGCATGCAGCCCTGACGCTGCCTGAAACCCGCGCCCCCGGGTGGGTCCCACCGGTCGGTCCGCCTCCTGCTGCATCCCCCCTGTGCTCTTTAGGACAGGGGTCCTGCTTCTCCCCTCAAGGCTCGGCTGGCAAAGACTGCAGACAGGGCCAGCGATGGGCCGAGGAGCAGGCCACGCGGCCTGGCAGTTGTGTAAATGCACAGTATCTTGAAAGCAAATGCGGCTTTGCATGTTCTTTGAAACGTCAGCAAATGCAGAGGGAAATCACGTACTAGTGACAATGTCATGCGCTCATTCAACACAAAAACGTGAGGCGGATTTTAAACTACTCATTGATTTCTCTCACAGAACTGTGTTCTATAAAGTTAAGAAATTCACAACGTAGAAATGAGGGAGATAAACTACCTTTGACTACTAAAAATAAAAGTAACTAAGAACAACAAAAGTAAGAAGACTATCTTGGGGTTATATTTTATAATCCCCATTCTAATTATTTCAAAGGCACAGAAATCCCACATTAAAAAATCCCATACAGAAAGAAGCCCTTGCGCTACTTTCTCAGACTCTAAAATTGACCCATTTTTCTTTGTATCTATTAAGCATGCGTTTTAAAACACCACGTGTTTAAAATGCACTGTTTGCAGTCAAATAGCTGAAACAGTTAGAAGTTCACACATTTCCCGGGATTTCGAGTAAAACAGCAAGTTCCTGGCAACTGGAATAGCTTCCACCGCCCTGTCCCCACTTCAAAGCCTGTCGGTGACCCCAACCGCCCGCCCTGTCCTTTCCCCTTTGTTGTCAAAGTGCTGGACCTGCCTGACCAGCCGCCTCCCCACCCTGAGGTAAAGTCAGCTCCTCTCAAGTTCACGGGTGAGAACTGAGCTCTGCCCACAAAAGGTGTTTTACAGATGCTGCAAGAGACCCAGGCGCCCAAGGTCAAAATGGATGCAAGGCGAGTGAGAGCAGCGGGGGGCATGGCAGCCGCGGACCACCCACTCTGAGCTGGGGGGGAGGGGACAACAGGGAGGACAAGCTCCTCCAGAACACGGCCCCAGGAGGGTACAGAGGGAGACAAATCCGCTCAGTGGGAGGAGAGTCCGCCATCCGACAGACGCGCAGTCACTAAAGCACTTTGCACAAGGGCCACCTAACAGAAGCGAGTGCTGGGGGAGTTTATCTCCCCAGCGTGGACAAGAGACTAGTTAGTTAGTTGGTTGGTTAGTTAGTTATCAGTCAGCAAGTCAGCCACTGAGTCTGGTTACACCGCTCGTTTCCTTGACCGGGACAGCAACGGCAAACGGGAAGCTAAATGCTAGATTCTGGGCCTTTCAAGGTGGAGACAGGGGAACGCCCAGGTGAGAGAAAGGAGCGGGGCGAAGAGCAGAAAGGCCCCCCGCGTCTGGAGCTAAGAGGCAAGCAGACCGCCGGCCAGGTGAAGCGGTGTCCAGGCCTTGATGCCACGCAGGGCTCCCATTAACACATGTTCGAGTCCCCGGTCCTGGCTTCGTGCGCCTGCTGGGAGGGCAAGTCACACACCTACCTACCTTGCTTCCTGAGAAATTCTTTTCGTTGAAACTCAGCCTCTTCCAGGACAGCCTTGAAAGCTAAATTCAACATTTAGGGAGAAAGAAAGACATGAAACCCGTTTGCATCTCTGGTCAGCAGAACTCGCCGGAACTGCCCTCTCCGGGGGAGGACACGGGCTCTCGCCTACCGTCCCCGATGAGCACCAGCGAGGACTGGCTCTTGGCCTTGCCGTCCTGCAGCTGCACCGTGTAGGTGCCCTCGTCGTCCAGGGTGAACTTGTCCATCACCATCTCGATGATGCCGGTGGACTTGTCACACTTCATCCTGTGTGCCTAGGAGCCGGGAGGGAGCCGACCCGCAGTGAGCCCCTCCTTCCAGCTCACCTCTGACCCGGAGCCGCTGCACCGCCTCGGGTCTCACGGGATCACGACACGCCAAGACCAAAGGCGCGGTTCCAACCCCTAAACCTCCCAGTGGGCCAAACGCCCGACAGGGGACACTATCAACGTGCGTGTGGAGAGAAGCCCTGGGCGGGTGTTTGCCGGCAGCAGGTGGGGGAGGGGGAGCACCAGGGCTCCAGCAGAGAGAGACTCACACCCCGGACACACACCTAACTTAAGACCACAACACCGGGTGCATCCACAGTGACACGCGTGACTCTCACAGCACCACTCTCCCCGGCTCCCGAGGCCTCGCAGCACCAGGGCCTTGCTGAGCGCTGCCACTGACCAGGTGCCCAGGCCCCGTGTAGGGAGCAGAGATTTTTCTGGAACAGGCTGGAGGGGGGCTTGAGCATCTCCAAGCCCAGTGCTTCCCGTGTCCCTGAGCCCCAGCACATGGTCCCCCCACCTGGCATCTGACGCCCAGTGGCTTCACGGGAACTCCAGCCCCATGCCCCCAAGGTGAGCTCGAGGGGACTCTCCTGGACTTGTCCTAGGATCTCGGTCGGGCACACGCCCCCCAGGCTCCCCGCAGCCCCACTTCCCCTCACTGGACACTGGGTCCGCTGGTCATCTTTCCTCCTGCCCGTCTCACCGGAGGGCATGTCCCCGGGAACTAGGACTGTGTCACTCACTCGGCACCCGTGCAGATGGGCACATTGGCCATCGAGGGTGCCAGGTTGGCCGGGTCTCCGAAGGCTATTGAGTGAGGCCGGGCCAGTTCTCACCCCTCCTTCCCACCGCACCTTCCCAGGAGGCGACGCTGTGCCGGCCTTTTCATTCCCTCAGCCCGCAGCAGCCACCAGCTCCCATGGCGTCCAAGGCCAGGCTATGGCAGCCAGCTCTGGGTGTGTGCGGACAGCCGGGTGCCTGTGCCCCGCCTGTGCCCCGGTTCTCCCCCCTCGGACGCGCTCCTGGCGCCCCTCCCCTGAGATCCCCCCTAACAACACCGGCGTCCCCAAGTCTCAGCCCCCTCTGGATTCACACAGTGCGCCCTGCGCTGATTTAGCATTCTCTTAACTCCACAGTTTTCCTGTGTCACTGAAGTTGCGTTTCTTCAACTCAAAGATAACGCCCACGAGGGGACGTTCATGTTTCCCTTCTCCGTCCAACCGACAATCGAAACCGGCCTGCAGGGTAAAGGCTAACGCCCACCGGGAAAGGGGATGGCGCTCTGAGTTCCCGGGGGCCAACAGGGAGCCCCAGGTTCTGTTTCATCAAAGACAACTTTCAGGATTTCGGTGAGTCAAGCCCAGGCCCCGCCCCAGGCTTGACCCGCAGCGAACACAGACACGCCACCTTCCCAGTTAGAAATGCTAGTGCCGACCCCTCCCATTCATTCACCCCCTCGACCTCCCACCCCCGCCTCCCACAGGTCAGACGGGACAAGAACATACTCGGCATCGAGTGTGTGCAAGCGCCCCCCACGCCCAGGAGCTCACCTCACCATCTGAGACCTCCTTATCATTGATGACGAAGCGGTAACTGGCGTCCGGGGACAAGTGCTCCGCTTGCAGCCAGAAGCGAACCTGGCCATGATCGAACACCTCGTAGGCCAGCTCCGACTTCAGGGGGATGGCTGCGGGTGGGGAGGGGCACGGGTGAGCAAGCGGGAGCCCCAGGGGCAGGACAGGGGCTCCGTGGGAAACATCCACGCTGGTTATTAAATTTTTCAAGAAGGTGGACCCCGGAGCACTGAATTATGAAACCCCCCCCAAAAGATAAAACCTGGCTGGCCTGTCGTGTTGGCAGCCTGCGCTGGGGCAGCTGGGTGTGCCCAGCTTTCTCCGTGGGTCCAGGGCCATTCCGCAATGGGGACCCCATTTGATGGGCAGCCACAGTGAACCCCAAATTCAGAATGCTCTACAGGCAGTGAAATGTCTGCACTTGTTTTACGTGGACAGGGGGCAGGCCTGGGGCTGGAGCAGAAACGGGACCCCTGCCCGCCCCCCCCGCCCCCCCCCATGCGGAAGAGCGAGCTCTGCACACGGACGGGCCCGCCTGCCCCACGCCGTCATGACACCAGGCTCCAGCCCACTTACTGGGATTTTTTATTTCGTTGCTCAGAGCCATCAAACGTTCAAACTCTGCAAGGAAGAAAAACGTGTCCACTGAGTTTCCAAGACATGCTCAGAAGTTCACGGCAGAGACTCAGGTCACCAGACTTGACTGCGGATGCGAGAGAAACTCCCACCAGAGGGAGGGGGCGCGGGGCTCACTGTGACCTGTGAGACCGTCTCCAATGAACGAGAGAGTCACCCCCTCGCTGGTATGACCGTGCGGGACGCATTAGGGCCGAGGTCGTGGGTGTACGGGGTGAGGGGCACGGGCAGGCAGACTCCCAGAAGGGGAGGTCTGCTTCCAGATTCCCAAACGCCATGGGGACTCCTTCCTGGAGTGGCCTGTGTGGGTGGCCTCAGGCTGCCACCCCTTCGGTCAGAGCATCCTTCTCTCACCCTCTGTCACCCCCCACCCGTCCCAGCGCGTCACTGTCACCGTGGCGGATTAGCTCGAGGAACAGCCAATCCCACAGCAGGATGCATGTCCCCTGAGAGACTCCCAAGAGCAACCCAGCAAAAATGGAAGGTTCTAAGCCTTTTCTTCACTTCTTCCCTTTCCCTTCTTCTCTCCTTCCTTCCTCCCCAGCATTAGAATCTAGAATTGAGATCACGGTCACAAAGCCGTGTGTGACCTTGTTTGTTTGAACCGAGACAGGAAGCCAGGCTTTTCCTGACAAAAGGTGACCTCAGTCCAGGTGATGGGCAGGCGGGGGGCACGGACCCCCACTCCAGGCCTGACAGTCGGAACTTCTGTAAACCCAGCGGGCTGCTGCTGCAGCGCCAAAGGGGTGTCTAAAATACACTTAACGTCCTTCATGCCCATATTCCACATAAAACACGCTGGAAGTGTTCATCCTTCGCAATGAGTTAAAATTAAAGTGAAAACGTCCTCTGCAACCTTTACACTAGTGCAGAAGAGGGAGCCAATTTTAAGAATCACTTAAGGATGTTTGAGGGTAAAAACGACGTGAAGAGCACACGGTAGGGTCAGAGAAGGCAGCTCGGAGGACAGGACTCGGGGCCAGCCTGCCATGGCCCCAAGAAGGAGAGAACGGACGCTGCCGAGTCTCGTTACGTTTGCACGAGCCGACCGACCTCCCCCAGCGTCTGAGGCAGACGGGCAGGTCCTGCAGCCACCTGGACACTGTCTCCCTGCCTCCTCCCCAGCACCCGTCCTGGGGCAGTGTCCCAGGACCACACTCCTCGTCCACTACTCGCCAAGGTGCCCACTGACAAGGAGAGTTTACGTCTCCGATTAAGGCATCCGAGAGGCCACGCGTCTCAGCTGAGGGCTCGGAGACTCGGATGCTTTTAAAGACCCCAAAATGTGGAGATTTGAGGATTTTGTGCGGTGCTGCAGCCCACCGCCCCTCACCGCCTGTCCCTATAAAAAAGGGGAAGGGGCCCCACGGGCAGAAGGGGGCAGGGCACATGCAGGAGCCCGGCAGCAACTGCCGCCTCCGAGTCCAGCGAACAGACCCGCGAGGAGCCACCGCCGTCCCCCGGGCCACCGTGAGGACTTTTTCACCCCCCTTCTCTTCGTGAGGGAGGGCAAGGCTTGGAGGACAGCAATGAGACACGTCACACACACAGCTAGACGCAGACAGCTGTGTTCCCCGTCACCCCAACCGCCCGCATTGGGAGGAAAGATGGGCGTCTTTCTCTCCTGTGTCCGTCCCATTAACTTCACGGGCTTATCTGCTAACACGCCACCACCCACTCGCCAGAGTGCCGGCACGCAGCTGCGGCTCTCCAACTGTAAAAGCAGCACGTGAGCGGCGCGTCCCGAGAAAGAGGCCAACGCCAGGGTCTGCATGACCTCAGAAGCGGTGCACACACATTGGCCCCGCCCCCCGCCTCCCACGACCTCGCGCCCCTTCTCTGGGCAGATGAGCCTTTAGGGCCGACCTCGGAAAGCGCTGTGAAACACCGGAAGGCCCACCTGCCCCCCACGATGTTACCTTCCTCGTCCAGGACAAAGCTGGAGGACACGCCGTCCGTGTCGCTGACCGACACCGAGTACGTCCCCAAGTCCCCTTTGTCCGGATTCTTAAAGTACAGCTTCGAGCTGCAGGAGGGAGACGGGCATTAACGGTTCGTGTCCGTCGCGTTTCTAAGAGGCCACCCCTGCCCGCTGCCCGGGGGACTTACTGCTCCCCGACCGTCTCGACCTCGAACCGCGGGTCCCCCGCGATGTCCTCGTAGGACCTGCACCACGTGAACTGTGAGGCGTCCGTCAGGTCGGGGCAGTCGAAACTCAGGTAGATGTTGCCCTGCTCGTCCACACCGGCACTGACCTCCTTCGTGCCTGCGGAGCGAGGACACGCGTGAGCCTGAGAGACAGCGGGACACGCTGTCCCAGGCGCTCTTCTCCCGGAGGCGGGGGCACGGGCCTGCAGGGGGCAGGGCAAATCGCCAGCTTCACCCGCCAACCCCCTAGGATGTTCGGGGACTCACAGGGGAGCCACCGCCCCCCACAGCCCACTGGGGGCAGAGCGGTTCGTGTTTAAGTCACCATGTCCCTGCGTTTCTGTCCCACGTCCTTCTCTATGTCCAGGACAACTGGAGAAAACATTTGGGGCGGCCCACCTTGGCCCTAAAGTCCTTCTTCTCTCGGAGACCAACCCCCTCACTGCTCCCAGGGGCCAGGCAGCCATCTTCAGCCCAATGGGTTTTACCTGCACACTGCCTCTTCTGTGCCCACTTTTTCCAGTGGGAAAGGGAGGGTATTTTGTTACTTTTTGACCAAGGTGGACCCACTCTCAGGAATTAGAGATTGGAGGCGACCCCTCAGCCTCCCCAGGGAGTGCGACCCAGGCCAGGCACCTTCAGCTCCTTGCAGTCGCCATGGAGACCCTCTCTCCTGCTCTCGCAGTCTGGAAGCCGTCACTTCCTGCAGCTCACGTGCTGCCCACCCCGCCTGTCCCGAGAACGCACCCCCGCCCCCAGGAAGACGCCCTTGTCAACCAAAGTAACACCCAGGGCTTTGAAACTTCCTGCTCCAAGTCCAGCCAGGAGCTGAAAGGCCACCAGCACTGGGCTCGCTGTTCCACACCCCCAGCGAAGACCCCGCAGCCTGCACACAGGGACCGCCCTGCCCTCTCCTGTCGGGGGCGCGAGCGAGAGCCCCGGGCCCGTGAGGACCTGCCATCTCGCTGCCGACCCAGCTGCTCTGAGAACCTGACGGCCTGTTCCCACCCCCAGCGCCACATCGCCCCCGGCTCACCGGGCCTGGTCTCCAGGAGCACCGGCTCGGACGCGTCCGACGGCGTCCCCACACCGCTGGCGTTCACGGCCCGCACGCGGAAGACGTAGCTCTGCCCGTGGTGCAGGCCGCAGACCTGGAAACGGGGGAGGAGACGCCACGTGAATGCACACGCGGAAGTGGTTGGCTGTCTCTCAGGTTTTACAACGAACACGCTTCCTTTCTCTAAAAAAGAGACGCTCTCTCCCAGTTGGAATCGTCGCACGTACTTCGCTGGAACAGACGCACACTCAGAACCTGACCCAGCAGGCATAAACAGATTCGTGGTAATTTTGATACATTCTCTTTCTTTCTTCTTCGCATATCTGAAAGCAGAACTAAAGTTGTATCATCTCATTCCTAATCTGGTGTGTCTACATCTCCAGAGCTAAACACAGCAATTCCAAAAGTGAATCTGAACTGTGCAAAACGGCCCCTCGTCTGGACACATCACAGTCTGGTCAAGGTCCCCTCACACCTGAACTGACAGCGTGGTCGCAATCTGCACGGACAACCACAAATAAAACACATGTGATGAATCCCTAACGCGTTCGTTTAGCTAGATTCTTAGCGGCCGATTCATTCATTCAGAGGAAACTGGTCTTGTTTCCCAGGAGGTCACTCCCTATCCTGGCAGCCAGGGGCCCGACCGGACATGGCCTGGCCCTGCGCAGGGCGGGCGCTGGTCCCCTCGGTCACTGCCCAGAGGAGAAGGTCTCCACAGGGTCGCCAGCCAGGGAGACGGCTCAGGACGGGACCAGCAAACTTTAGGGCAAAACCAGAAACATTTGGAGAGAGGACAGAGCAGCCATATCAACAGCGGCAACACTGGATGTGCATGTGTGTGCACGCGTGTTGTCAGGCAGCGACCCGCAAACTAAGTGAACACAGCACGGGCCTGCCCCAGGAGGGTACGTGGACTCGCACCACACAGGCCTGCACCCGCCCAGCCGGCTCAGCACGGTCCAGGACGGCTGACCGCGTGCTGGGCAGAAACCAGGCATGGCGCAGTGGCCCCCAGCCGCAGCTCCGTGAGGTGCCCCCCACCCGGCCCCCAGGTTCCCCAGCGGGTCTGCGGTGGGGATAACGCTCACCTTTAAGTAGCGACTCGCAGTGGCCGCCTCGTTGGCGGTGGTCCACTCCTCGGAACCCTCCTCCTTGTAGTCCACGAAATACCCTGACACGGGGCTGCTGCCCGAGTACACCGGGGCCTTCCAGAGCAGGACCAGCGACGTGTCCCTGACCTCGCAGAAGGTCAGGTCGTAGGAGGGACCTGAAACGAGGCTCCCGTCAGTGCCATGCATGCAGGGGCCGCGGAAGGGGAGCCGAGTCTGGGGATGACACCTCGGCTGAGGACGCCTCTGGCCACGGCCACCTCTCTCCAGGAGGGGCCGCTGAGCGAGGCACCAGGGGCGGGGGCACAGCCTGGCCTAAGTCCTGCAGCCCCATCGACAGGCAGCCTGGTGACCATGGGGCTCCTCAGAGCAGCTCCCAAGTCCACATCACTCACCTGGACCAGCCGGTGCACGTCATAGAGAGAGAAGGAGCGCAGCAAAAGCAGGCTCTCTGTCCCCCTCCCCTGGGCGGGCCACCCATCTGTCCCTGCCGGTTGACTGCCCCACCTGGTCCGACACCGCAGTACCCTCAGCTCTGCCCGGAGCCCAGCCCAGCAGGTGACACCCGACATGGGAACGGGACAGACCCGCTGCTGACCCTGCGGGCTGCACGGACGTGGGGCGGTCCCCACAGGGGCAAGGCGCGAGCGCTGGGCCTGTGCCCCGAGCACGGCCCTCACCTGGTTCCGGCGCTGTCCAGGCCTCGCACTTGAAGAGCTCGCTGGGGTCCGAGGGCTGCCCGACGCCCACCAGGTTGGTGGCGGCGATTTTGAATTCGTACGCCGAGCCTTCAGTCAGGCCGTCCACCTGTGGATCGCGTTTGAGTGACCACGTGAAGTGGGAGCCAGCTCACGTCCTCCTCTGGGGCAGCGGGGTGTCCGCCCAGCAGAGAGGGACACTGAGCCTCTGAGACACGCTCCCCAGCAGACACCGGCACCTTGGGGGTCATAGGAGGGGACACAGGATACCTGCTCTCTGGGCTCCCGGTCACCTGCTCCCAGCACACGGCCTACAGGTCCCTTAGGGGACGAGGCTGCTCAGCAGCCACCGCAGGGCCCGCTCTGCCTGCTCGGCCCCACAGAGGAAGGGGGGCTTCACCAGCACCGCCAGCCCTGCCTCCCAGCAGGGGGCACGTCTGGGAGCCAGGGCCCCCTCCCCCCCGACATTAACCTGCTGCTTTCTCTGCACAGGGACTGCCCCCTCCCGCAGGGGTCGCCTGCAGGAGGCGACAGGGCACTTTTCTCAGATTGTGGGCCTGAGAGGGGACAGCAGGCACGGCCAACTGTCAGAGGCCAACAGGGACAATTCCGATGCCACACTAGGCCTGAGTCTTGGCCACACGTCACACATGGATGTAGAGCAAGTAGTGCCCCTACCTTTGTCACAGGACGCCAGCTGAGCACAGGGGCTGGGGCAGAGAGGCCCTGCCTGCCCCGGGGCCCACGGCCACACCGGGCTGGCCACAGCAGCCCCGTGGCTGTCAGCCACGCACTCACTCGCCCTTCCTCCTCTTTCCTGCTGCTCAGGAAGGAAAAACTTGCTCCCCGAGACCCATCCAGTCCTAAAGCCCCGGGACCTCACGGGGCTGTGAACTCCTTAAATCCATTTTTGTTTCTGGACCGAATGATGTGATGTCACCAGGCCCGGGACACCCCAGGAAGGACCCTGCCCCCCGGGTGGGGTCACCCGGGCAAACACCCAGGCCTGCCTCGGCGTACCCCCGAAACCCACCTTCAGGATGCACTCCCTGACCGGCGCGGCGTTGACCTCGTGCCAGCTCCTGTGCCGTGCCTCGCGCTGGTCCACGAAGTAGCCGAGGACGGGCGAGCCGCCGCTGAACCGGGGCGCCTTCCAGCCCAGGGTCATGGACTGGCCGTCGCAGCTCAGGAGCGTGACCCCATAGGGGAAGGACGGGACGGCTGCACGGGACACGGGCGTCTGTCTCGGCCCCGCCCAGCGGCCCGCGCGCAGCCACAGGACGCGGCCGGGGCCCTGGGCCCTCGGCTCCTTCCTCCTGCCTAACTCTCCGTGTTTTTATCTTAAGAAAGTTAAAAATTTGTACACATTTACAGCTATTCCTAAGTACTGTATTTTGCCATGTAGGATGCACTCCTGTGTACAATATGCACTGTTTTTGGCCCAAACTTTCAGAAAAAAAAATCTTTTTATTTTTTAATTAAATTATTTATTTATTTGTATTTTGATACTTGTTCTTTGTGTGATAAAGTAATTTCATAATTTTTTGTATTATAAAAGCACAGCATGAATAAAAGAATTAAGAACATCTATATAGACACAGAATCCGTACTCCCCACGTCCAATGCACACCCTTACTTTTCCCTCAGAAGTTCGGGCAAAAATGCGCATTATACGCAGCAACCTGCGCTGCCTCTCCCAGGGCTTCAGTGACACCGCAGCGATGGGCTATTTGAAAGTGGCCTGGACATCGGCGACACCAGGCCCCCCCTGCTCTGAGGAAGACCGGGGGGGGGGGTCTCCCGACACCCACGATGAATGGCGGCCACCCCTCCACGGCCAGCGCTGCCTCGGCCGGTGCATCCCCTCCTGCCGGGCTGAGGACACTCCAGGTCAGTTCGGTGAGGACGAAGGCTCCGGACTGGGAACCGGGCCACCTTTCCCTAACGGCCCGCCCGCTCCCCCAACTCTGAGAGACCTGCAGCCGGGTGTCCTTCCTCCTCGAGGGACAGGCAGCAATGAGCCCTTCGCGGCGCAGAAGGAACAACTGAACAACTGGCTTCTGTCCCAAAGGAACGACATTAGCAAGTGACGGGACTGTTCACAAGTCCCTCCTGGGAAGATGGAGGTGGTGGCAGGGCCCTCAAAACAAAAGGGTGAATAGAGTGTTTTGCTACGTCTGCCCACCTAAGTCTCACCAAACTGACACTCCTTGGGAGTTCTGGAAACATCATCATCAGGCAAGAAACCCTAATTGCTGAACATTCAATGGAGTTGGAGACAAAAATAATCGAGGAGCAAAACCTGTTTTTCAGAAGCGAAAGGGTCATCCTATGACCCTGAACGTGTCCCGTGTGATGCCCCATCTGTGGGGACGCGTGCGGTGAGCGCGACGTGACACCCCCGTCCCCACAGTGGCGATCACGGGGCCACCGCGAGTCACCCCTGTGAGTCAGGGCCCGGGTTGCTCGCTCCCGGCAAAGTCGCGGTGTTTTAAGAGGATTTCCATTGGAGCCACGAGGTTCCATGAGCCTGTGGACCTCTCTGGGACCGTTCACGACGGTTCCTTGAACCAAGAACAGCTCAAGACCCCCGGGGCCGCTCGGGAAAGAGCCACCGGTGGCCAGAAACGCACGTGTCCACGCGGGTCCCTGGCCTGGGAGACACAGCACCTCCGGCGCGCCTCCCGTGTGGACGCGGCCACGCCCCCGCCAGCCCACGCTGGCACGTCCAGGACAAGGATGAGAAGCTTCCGCAGAACCGCACGCTCTCTGTGGGACACTTACCCCTCTCCTCCGCTGACACCCCAATGGCACCCCGAATGTGTGGGCATGCAGAGGGCACACTTACTGAGCGGGGCCTGGACCTTGATGGCGTCGGACTCCTGCGAGTTCTCACTGGTCCCCACGGCGTTCACGGCCTTCACGCGGAAGATGTACTGCTCGCCGGGCGTCAGGCCGTGCACGACGAACCTGCGGATGCAGGCGGCCGGCTACCAGGGTGGCCCCCCCCAGCATAGCCCCAGGGTGGCCCCCCACCCCCACCCAGCACAGCCATCCCTTCAAACAGTCCCTAAAACTCGTCCCTGGACCGGAAGGAACTTGACTTGCTGGAGAGCCTCGCCTACACACCCCGCACATCCATGGCCCGTTCCTGGCAGGCTGCAACGTGCGGGGTCAGGAAGCAGGGGCCGAGCCCTGGCCACGCCGAGGGCCCTCACGCGGGGGCAGAGTCGCTGCTCTGTGCTCCCCCGTGTTCCCGCGTTCCCCAGCATTTGGACCAAAGGTCTGTCACGAACGCTGTTGCACTGTGCACAAACAGGACCCCACGCATGGCAAACTCAGAGAGCAGTCCTCACACGTAGGGGCCAGAGGGGCCACAGCCGAGACAGTGAAGTCGGACCGGGCTCAGGCCTTGACGGCTGCCCTCCCGCTCGCGCCGGCAGCGCGTAGAGAGCTGCGATGCACTCTGCACGGGGCGGGTCCTCGGCGCTGGTGCCATGCGTCACTTGAATGAGGATTTAAATTGTATCGTGTGCGGCCGCCTCATCTGTCCCGCAGGGTCTGCAAACCCCTGCACCCTGGACAACACCCTCACATGGCCGCAGCGTCTGCGGTGCCCTGTCCCAAGCCGCCCTCCCGCGTGATGGCCAGACGCGACTCACACCCGACCCTCGCCCTCCTCAGTCACATCGCATCTTCCCCATGACTTCCTCTCAAAGAAAACGGTGTGAAGAGGAACGATGGCCGAGGCGCGATGGACAACCTGGCCCCGGAGGGCGGTCTGGCAGCCGCCTCCCTGTCCCCAAGAAGCGTGTCCCGGGGAAGCCTCACTCACGGCCACGAGCTGCACGCTATTTCAGCTTTCCATTCGGTGGTCAAGCAGAAATGCTACTCTGGTCAGAGAGCCAAAGCTCGGGACCTCTTCCTCACCTGCAGAAACCACTCCAGCCAAGCGCAGGGGAACGAGCTCACCAACCCAAAATGCCACACCCCAGTGTGTGAGAGAAAACAGGCACCGTGTGCACACTCCTCAGGTGTGTGTGCGTCTGCCACAGCGTAGGCACTCTCAGTGCCAGCGGCTCTGTTCCAGCTCTGCTGCTGCACTGTGCTCCCAGGCGGTGGCCTGGGGCCTGAGGGAGGCGGGGAGGCGGGCCGCACCTGTTGTAGCCAATGGGCTTGTGGTTGCAGGGCTCCCAGAGGCCAGACCCGGCCACGCAGCAGTCTACGTAGTAGCCCAGCAGGTCCTCCCCCTTCTTCGGCCTGTCCCACTCCACCACGACGGACGTCTTCGTGTCCCGAGACACGAGGACCTGGCCCGGCGCAGAGGGAGCGACTGCGGGGAGACGCAATCGAGCACGGTCAGACAGCAGAGACTTAAACGACACCTAAAGATCTTCAAGCCCCTTAATCTTCAGGGAAGGGCCCCCAGGTTCGGGTCTTGAGACAGAGTTTGCACAGGAAGTGGGGAACGAGGGCGGACGGACCACCACACGGCCCAGGGCTGCTGGCCCGTCCTCTCTGTCCTCCCAAGGCCCCCGTAGACGGCGAACAGAGGGAAGAACAATCCAGAACCTGCCCACCCCGACCAGGACCACTACAGAAGATCTTCCAGGGGCGCACCTGCCCGGTCAAGGGGTAGTAACTGTTTTAGAGCAGAAAATCACTGATTGTAAGAAAACCACATTCCCTCATGCCTGTCAGACTCTGTGAAGATTCAAGGTCAAATCCTGGTTTGACCATGGACTTCCTCCCCTAGCCTCTGACAGCTGCAGAGCAGGACCCCAGCCACCCAGAGGGAAACTCTGGCACACTGAGGGGGCGTTTTTAGAGTGGCTGATGCCTGGAAATGTTTCTAAGGTGTGGCTCAGTCTCGTGAGAAGGACATGAACTTGGGAGGAATGCTGAGACCTGACCGGCTGGGCGGAGGATCCTCAGCCCCTGGGCTGTGACATTTTAAGGCGCCCTGCACTTTTGCTCCTGTGCAACTTCAGGGTCTCGATCAGCACAAAGTACAGGTTACCCAGCGCCACCTCGTCCAGGGGCCCGGCCTGAATTCTGGCCACCTGCCGCCACCACTCACCCATGGTGTCCTGCACCTGAACGGGGGAGGTGATTTCCGACGGGTCGCTCAGCCCGTGCTTGTTTGCAGACAGAACTCGGAACACGTACGACTTCCCCTCCGCAAGGTCAAAGACAGCGTACCGAGGGGACCTCACGGCCATCTGGGTGTTGACCCGCTGCCAGCTGCCGCTCCCGACCACGGACTGCGGAGAGAAGCGGGACCTGAGAGCCGGTTCCCACCGAGAGCCGGCAGGAAGAGCCCTTTGAGCTGATCGAATCACCCCGCACACCGTGCCATCCACGAGTCTGTTCCAAAGTTCATGAAAGGGGAAGCCAATTGGGAGAAAAAGATAAGAAATTACTTAAAGTTGAAAACGCTTACCAATAAAATTTTCTCTCGAAAGGGAATAATTAAACCACAGACAACATAAAGGAATCGATACACAGGTTGCAGCGTTAGCACAAAGGGGTGAACTGTAATTAGTTGAAAGACAATTTGGGGGGTATTCGTAAAACGCCGTCAGAGCTCAACTGCTCACATTTGGGTTCAGGGTCGTTACTAGTTTGCAGCTATAATCGTGGTAACATGTGAGAATGACCCAAGTAACAGCAAAGGGGGAAGCTGCATTGCAATAGTCATGCATCTAAAAATGTAGCCTTTTAAGTTATTACTTAAAGATCTTTAATAGGATGAGAACTGCAACATTTTGTTTAAATGTAGTAAAGGATGCAAATTGTATCCATAGTGTATCAAGAATATAAAAACCTTCAGAGGAAAATACTATAAATATATACCATTTCTTCATAGTGACTATTTTATATGATGGGATTGTTGGTGGTTTTAATTTTATTCTACACGTGTTTGTATTTTTCAAACGTTCTATACTGCATGGTTAATTTCCGTCACTGATAATTACTTTTAAAGTTTCAATTACATGTTTCTTTTTTCACTGGAGGAAAAAAAGACTTTTGAAAGGATCCGAAGTCATTGAAGTTGGGTGCCTGCCGCCCTGCCGAGAAGCCCTGTGGCCGCCTTTCCAATAACCATCCAGGCTTCTGGGGTCCAACTCATGCTTGAAGGAGGGTTTTCTCTCATTCAGCGGAAGCCACTCTCTTGGAGCCGGCAGCTGACCCTGTGGGCCCCAGTGTGTTCTCTGTCTGGGGAGGGAGGTGACAGCTGGCTGGGGGGTCGGAGAACAGGACCCTCTGTTAGAGGAGGGAGGACAGAGAGGGAGTAGGAGAAACCTCAAGGGACTTAGTGCCAAGCTCCTAGCAGCCCAAGGAAGGCTGGGAGCCCGAGGACGTCCCTGGCACTTGTCACCCATGCAGGGGCTGGGGGAGAGTGTGCAGGGACATCAGGACGTCCAGGTGGGGCGAAACAGGGCTGTGTGTCCAGGGCTGCACCACACCAGGTGTTTCTTCAGTGTCCAGAACTAAGACGGTCCCACCCTCGGCCACCTGCATCAGGACCCTCTCCAGGGCTGCCACCCAGCGGCCACGCAGCTTGAAAACTGAAGGTCAGCGCCACCCCATCCCCCACATCCCAAGCCCTCAGGATGTAGAGCCCAGAATGCTTCAGCGGGAAGGGTTAGCATGCGCCCTCCGTGCGGTGGGGACTCCGAGCCTGGAGATGGGGCGTGAGCTCGCTCACACGGGGCAGGGGCGGGGGTGTGCAGAGCCAGAGCCAGGACAGTGCCCGGACTCTGATATGAGCTCCTCTCGTCCTTCACTGGGCGGCTGGCACCTGCCGCCGGCACATGACCTCGGTGACGCTGCATCCGGGATGGGGGTGCAGGAGCCACTAATGGGCAAGGGACACCCGGGGCACAGAGGGGACGCGGGCAGAGCCACTGTCTCGGGGCCGCGAGCACTGTACCTTCTCAATGAAGTAGGACAGGGGCTCCTTGCCGCGTGGGGACGGGGGGTCCCAGCTGAGGACCACGTAAGTCCTGTTGAGCTCGGAGACGTGCACGTTGGCGGGAGGTCCCGGTATCTGCACATCGCCTGCGTGAGGAACGGACCGTGTGAGCGCTGGGGATGCCAGGCCAGCCCTTGGCTCTGCCCATCCTGGAGTCCAGCGCTGGACACGGGGCTGCTCAGAGGTACGGCCACTTGGGGAGAGGCAGCACGCGGCCAAATCACCCCAAGTTCCTGAGTCTGACACGAGCCGCTTCCTAGGAAAGGGGTCACGCCCCATGTCTGGCAGCTTCTGCTGGGAGCGGGCAGAGCGCGGGCAGAGCCACCAACCCCGCCAGCCCCTGCAGGGTGGATGCCCTGCGGAAAATGACCTACTCCGTCTGGGGGCCGTCCCTGTGCTCTCCGTCCGTGTGTCCTCACAGCTGACACCGCACATCCACCTCCAAGCACGCTGTGCCGGCCCAGCCCAATCGCACGCCACCGCCAGCGCCGTGGCTGTGCCAGGCGAGTGACTGCCCACAGGGCCAGCGCCCTCCCCGCCAGAGCCTGCCGCCCGCGGGGACGGGGCGCCCACTTCCCAGCCGAGCGGCGTGGGGACAACGGGCAACGCGGGGCGAGGTCACGAGAACGGACGTCGGTTACAAGGTCTGAAGGCAGACGCCGCCCAAGATTAGAGCGAAAAGAAAAATCAGCAAAAGCCCTAACACAACAGAGAACCCATTTTTTAACCGACATGAGTAACGTGCTTTTCTTTTCACTGAAACAAACGGTGTCCCATCATTTTCCAGTGGAAACAACATGGAAAGAAAGGCAGCGGGAGGGGCACGTGGGAGGGGACGCGGAGCCGGGGCAGCGCGCCCCAAGGCCCCGTGCGACCTGCAGAGACCGCCCCGCGGACAGGAGGGTCCATCACTGAACGCAATCGGACACACGAGCTTTCCGAAGCTCCATCCGTGCGCGGGGCCTTGGCCGTCCACCGGCTGCACGCAGAGCCGTGCTCCAGGGGCCTGAGCCCGCGCCGTCTCCCCGCCCCGGTCAAACCGGCTCCTTCCATCGGAGCGTTTTTCGGTCCCCACCTCCCGTGACCAGCCACAGAAACTGCACCTCGGAACCTTCCCCAGAAGCGGAAGGGAGCACAGCCCCGTGCAGGATGGCAGCGAACCCTCTGAGGGCCCAGGCCCAGCAGCCAGACGGCCTGCCTGCCCGTCGGAAAGCCCTCAGGGGCGCGTGGAAGGGGCTCCCGCGGCCCCGCGGCAGCCGGCCACGGGCTTGCTGCGTCTGCAAACCCAGCTCCACGCCCTCGGCTGGGAGACCGAGCCTCCGAAATGGGTCGTTTCCATGTCTGGGACTCAGCGGATAGCTGGCTGTTCACGCATCCAGGTCTGTACACGGGAAACCAGCTTTCTCCCCAAAACGGCAGCACTCCTGCCTCAGACTGGCGACACAGTCATGCTTCGCACACCGCGGACTTCATCACGGAACGCCTCGGTCAGGCACAGCAGACGCCTTCCCACTCCAGGCGGCTGTTTCCGGATTCCCTTCATACCTGCCCGCGCAGGGAGGGCGTCCTCTGCCCACCGACCCCGGCGCTCTGCTGGGGCGAAAACAGCTTTTCTCCATCGTGTTGAAAACACCTTTTTTCTAGAGGCGGGGGCACTGTGAGAACTGCTCGTCCAAGGCAAGGGGGGGCCTCTGCACCCCCTTGCACTCAAGAAAAACCATTACGGAGGCAGAACATACAATTCTGGGTGCCGTTTGGGGGCCAACATGGAAACCAACCAGCGAGCTTCTCCTGCGTGTGGGGCTCCCATGGGTGGGGAGGCTCTTGGGGCGGGTGAGTTTGAAGAGGCTCCCAGAGCACCTTTCCTTAGGCAGTGGCCCTGAGCTAATGAATTGTTTTTGTTTTTTAATTTTCCCTCACTCCCCTCGGTGAACTGTAAGCATAAGTCCAATAAAAACCTCTGGATTTCTGCCTAGTAATGCCAGGTTCCCCTTCTTAATAAGCCGCTCTTTCTAGGCGTCCCTGGCAGGAACATTCAGAAGTATCCAGGAAACCCAGTAGGGACGTTACCTGACAGGTGAGACTCAATCCATTGAGTTAAACTGTTAAAATAAAAGTTTCACTTAAAAAAATATAAAATCCTGCCCTAGTGATGGAATGTGTGAGAAACACGCCTGACGCCCGCCGGTCCCCAAGTCTTGGGCGCGGTTTGGCATCTTCTCTCCTGTCCCCAGAAGGACGCCTGAGTGGACCCCGCGTGAAACACTGGCGCCCACGGCTTGGCCGCATCGGGATTCTCGCTCCCGCTCCCTCCTCCCTCCTCCCTCCTCCTGTCCTGCGTCTCTTCCCTTTCGCTTCAAGAGACCCTCAGCTTGCCGCCTGACCCCCGGCCCCCGCTGTCACCTGCGGAGAGCACCCCTGTGCTGCAGGCCCTCTGCTCTCGCCGTCCCGCCCCCCAGATCTCCCACACCCCTGGGGAGGAAGGGCAACTCACCTTCCAGGTCCTCCTCGTACAGCACGATTTCTTTACCCGCCTCCAAGTGCACCGCTGCAGAGAGAAGGGCGATGCTGAACGGGACCCACCGGTGTCCTGAGAACGGCGCCCGCCCCTTCTCCTGCCCTGAAGGCATCAGCGCTGACACTTCAGAAACGGTCTGACAATACCCTGCACTTCTCAGCAAGAGGCCACGCGGGGAAGGAAAACGGCGTGTCTCGCTGAAGACCACGACTGCCGGCCCAGTCCCACTAGGGGATCTGCGTGGTGAGAAGCAGCCACTCCAACGCAGAGTGGCTTGGTTTCAGCGCCTTATAAGTCCCGTTAGGTGTTGAAATTACGTCACCAGTGGACTAAGAAAAGTCTAATCCTGCACCAGTTGAGCTGGGCCTCAGCGAAGAGCAGCAGGAAGGCGTCCATCTCAGCCTGGCCCGCCCACCCCTCGAGGGACGCTGATGGGGGCCTCGAAACACGCCACCCGCACCCCCAGATGTTCGGGTTCCACTGGGGGTGGAAGGGAAGGCGCACACCCCACGCAGACCCCCCTCCCCGTCCCGGCCTCAGCTGGAACGGGACGTGTCCGCGAGCCACCTTGCAGCCTCCTGAGGTCGGTGGGGTCGAGGGCGGCCACGGCCTCCGAGGCCCGGGACGGCCGGCTGACGCCCGCGCTGTTGACTGCCCGCACGCGGAACTGGTAGGAGCGGCCCTCGAACAGCCCGGTCACGGGGTACATGCAGATCTTCACGGGCGCGTCGTTGCACTGCACCCAGCTGTCCGTCCCCACCTCGCACCTGCAGGGGACAGCGGGCCAGAGCGGCAGCGGCGTCAGCCCTGTGCATGCGGCGGGCACGCGTGCGTTTGTGCATGCGTAGCGTGTAACAGATGTCACAGGAAACAGGTGCACACAGCACGCGTGTGTTTGGACACGCAGAGCAACAGCTACAACAGGAAAAGGTCTCACACTGGTGGGAGCAGTGCCTTCAAAACACTGACTGGCACGAACCGCAGGAATAAATGGAAACAGACAGCTATTTAGGAAACATATATTCCTGAGCTTTTATCATTTATAAGCAAAGATTAATTCCTGATTTCAGACAGTTAGGAAAAAATCTCCCGCAAAAGCCATTTCAGGGCCATCCTTGGTCGTTCCTTAACAAGTTGCATTGCAAAGCCTCAGGGCCCTGCAGTCGCCGGCCCGGCGGCCTCCCGGGCTGCAGAGGGGAGCTGCCCGCTGCCCGAGTGCAAAGGCAGACCCGCGCCCAGCAGTGCGCCCCGAGCGCTGGCTCCCCATCTATGCTGACAACGGTGCAACGCTTCCTTCAGCGTGGCCCCCACGCGCCACCTGGGCATCTCTGAACACACTCAGTCCTGGCCAGAACTTGGAAACGCACACAAGTGTAACCTCCAAGGTTCAGAGGCCGAGATACTCAAATTCCACACGTCCTGTCGAAACCCAGGAGAAAGGAGCCAAGGGAGCAAATCAACACTTCAGAGAGACCCACAGTCATTTCAGAAAGAATCCGCTCTCTTTTCTCCTAATTACTCAGGACTGTTCATGAAGGACTCCGCCCACACCGGTTAACCTGCTCTGGCCGGAGTCCTGTGTTTTCACCTTTCTCAGGAGGGGAGAAGGTGCCTGAAACCGTTTGGCCAGACAGCTGGAAAAGTCACCAAAGGCCGCAGGGGAACACAAATCAGCTTCTCTTTTTTGTTTTTTAACTCAGGCTAAACCCTGGTTGACCCCGAGCACTCCACAGTCTGATTCGAGCCTATCGGAATATTGCCCGGACGTGAAGATTTTAGCTAAACAAGTAGCTTTGTTGCGGCAAAAAGAACTTAGTCGCCAGAATACCAAAAAAAAAGAGCTGATTGATATTTTTTCTCGAATAACCATCTTATGTCACTGTGCTTTGTACACATAAAACCCTCAGTGCCTCCCCCACCCAGAGCCCAAGAGCTGGACGCTCCTGTCTCATGCGTCACTTCGTCCTGTGGCTGACATTTCTGCAGTGATGGCAGGTCCACTGCAGGCCCAGCCCAGGCCACACCCCCCGCCGGACAGGGCGTGGCACCCAGTGCTGAGCAGGTGACAACACCAATACCTAGGGCACCGTGGGGGCCTGCCTGCTCGGTGACACCCGCTGACTATCAGGAGCATTGCCAACCAAACAGCGAGGACCTGGAGCCCGTCAAGCAGGGAGCCGTGACCCTGAGCCTGGAGAAGCACCTGAGCATGCCGGCCACAGCCACAGCTGCTCCAGGAACGTCTCCAACCCCGGAGGACGCGGTGCGCTCACCGATCGATGAAGTAGCCGATGACGGGGCTCTCCGTGGTTGTGTTGGGCGGCTTCCACGTGACGATGACGTAGTCTCGGTTCGCGTCACGGCACTGCACGTCCATGGGCGCGCCGGGGGCCCCTGTGACCAGCGGGTCAGCATCTGACGGGGGGGGGGGACACGACACGGTGAGAGTCCCTGGAGTGGAGACACCCTGCTCCCCCCGGCCTCCCCACCCGCGGGGACCCCGTCTGCTCCTCACGTCCAAGGACGTGCCTGCTCTTTGACTCTGGTGCATCGGTGACAAGAAACGTAAACACACACACGGTTTTCTTTACCCCGAAACCTCCCGCCCTCTGTGACAGGCTCCCCTGTCACCCCGGAACCACGCGGCCCCGCCCCTGGCGCCCCGCGAACCTCTGACGAAGAGGAAGGCGCTGTGCTCGCTGACGCCCCCTCTGGACACGACCCGCAAGGTGTAGAGCCCCTCGTCGTCCTTGCTCAGGCGGCTGAAGGACAGGGAGGCCTGGCCCTCCCCGAAGAACATCCGCGTCCACCTGGACTCCGTCAGCAGCACGTCTGGGAGAGAGCGGCAGGTGGCTCAGTGCCGGGGAGCGCGCACCGGCCCGGCGTGCAGGCGCGGACCGGTCAGCTCCACTCCCGGAGCCCGACGGCCCATTCCCACCGAGCCAGAGCATCACCAGGGCCACACAGCTGCCCCACCAGCAGCGGTCAGCGCGGGAAAGCGAGTCATGTGCCCTCTGGCCTCCCAGGGACAGTCGCATCGCGTCCACAGCCAGCGTACGTCCCGTCATTAAACACTCCACGGCCGAGGGGGCTTTGCCTTCCGATGGCCTGGGCTGCCCGCACGGCTCCCCAGGGCACCCCGCCCACCGTGTCCGTGGCATCGGCCGGGGGCTCCCAGCTCACGGACGGTAAAGAGCAAGAGCAAGCTCCCTGTGTGTCACGTGTAAAAATGAGCCGCAGAGAATGGCCACCCCCGCCCCCCACCCCACAGAAGCAGAGCCGGCAGAGGCCCCATCGGGGCCGCTGGTACACAGCTGCCTGCGCGGCCGAATCCCCAGGGAACGCGCCAGGCGTGGGTCTGAACAGGTTCCGACCAGTACATTCCACTCCAGCGGTCCAAGCGGGTGACACTGCCGCGTCCCCAGAATGACAGGCACTCCCACCTCACTGAAATTGGCGGCGCTTTGCAGGGACATTAAGAGAACTCAAATCAATGCCTTTTGTCTCCAGCAGGGGGCACTCAGGGCCTCAGAACCTAAGTCAGGTTTAGATCTTAAATTAGAACAGCTCTCCCCTGGCACTGGCCTCTCTGTCTCTCCCTTTCTGTCCCCAGAGGGCAAAGAGCAGGTTGGTCACAACTGCCACCAATGTCCCTCACCTGCGGGGACACGTTCCAGGGCCCACAGAGGATTTCTGAAACCATGGAGCATACCAAACCTTGCTCATAGTACATTTTCCTGTGCATAGAGGAGAGGGGACCCCAAAAATAATGCAGAATTATCTTCTGGAGGGCAGGCCGTTTGTAGCACAGGCTGGGCCTGCTAGATGAATGTTCTAGGAATCCATTTGGATCAGCGGGCCAGCTGGCGTTGAGAGAGGCTGCGTTCAGCTTTAGTGATTTTTTTTCTTTGAAGATTCAACACATTTGCCCCTTTCGTGATGGGTGACACACGAGGACACCTGCCCATACCAAGCTGAGTGGTCAGCAGTTTCTGACCAAAATGGCATGACCCCAGCGCCTCCCCCTCCCTATTCACCCAGTCTCTCCCCAAGCAACTTTTTTTTCCCCAGATGAAAAAAAATTCTCAAAGGGAAACATCTTTCCAGTGTGGAAGAAGTGAAACAAAAAACGGCAGAAGCACCAAAAGGCATAAAAACGAGGAGTTCAAAACCTGTTTTGGGCCGTGGAAAAAGTCTCCACAGGTGTGCTGCATGAAACGGAGAGCCCTCCAAGGTGACTGCAGTTTAAACATGGAAGAACAAACACACCATTTTCATGAACAAATTCTGAGGTTTTCGGGTCTCCCCTCAGATACCTATGGTCAAGTTTAATTTCAGGCAATTACTTAGGCACTGTTGAGATTAACAGTCACTAATAACACA
>PVJI01017469.1:0-35581 GCA_004026765.1 Micronycteris hirsuta
GAATTCTGAAAGCATCCTTATTACAAGGGATTTGAACTGTGCATCTGATAGGTTGGCTATCTCTTGATCGGTTAGCTCTGGGGTTTTGATTTGTCCCTTTCTTTGGGCCATTTTTTTTTTCCCTTGGTGATCCTGTTACTGTAAGGGGGGCGGAGTCTTGGGGATCCCCTGTGCAGGGAAGTTCCCGGTAGTTGTGCTGGGACTTAGCCTCTGGGGGCGGGGCCTGAGCGCACAATGGCGCCTTCTCTGCTCTCCGCACCCACACCGCCTCCTGCAAGCACTTTGGGCCCCTCTGCTCTGCGCTGGCTCCGGGGGTTGCTCCGGGGTTGCTGGACGGGCTGCAGCACTCTAATCCCCCGCGGGTCTCCCCAGCGAACTTTCCTGTGAGACCGGGAGTTCCTCCGGCCGCGGACTCTACCCCCACAGGCGCTCCCAATCTGGGCCAATGGGTTGCGCCCTGCTTTCTTTCCCGGTTTCTCTGCACACGAATGCAGACCTGCTGAGTACACCGGTCTCTCGGCCCTGCTGGGTCCGGATGAGCCGGGCACAGACCGCGCTTCAGTTGGGTCCCGTCTGGGTGCGCTGCAGCCCCGCGAGGACCGCCCCTCCAACCGCGGACCTGCCTTCTGCTCACCTGCTCGCTGCGGGGTCTCTGAGCGCTCTCCCTTCGCTCTGCACCTTCTGGCTCACCAAACTAGATGAATGTATCTTTTTTAATTCTTTTGTTGTCGGACTTCCTCTCAATATGATTTTCTGTCAGATCTGGCTGTGTTTAGATGTGTAGATTTCTGATTTTTTTCCCTTGTTTGGTTGTGCGACGTGGTACGGTGCATTCACCTATGCTGCCATCTTAGGAAGTCCCTATCTTATCTCTCTAGTGAAAGGAACCTTTTGTTATGTTACAGTGACTGACTTTATCTGATATTGTGTTTTGGCCTCAAGCTTGTATCCAGTATTCATGCAGCAACATCAGTTCCTTCTGTGCAGTATTTACCTGGCATATCTTATATTTCTTTTTCTCTATACCTTTCTAGATTTTTATGTATTAGATATTCCTCCCTTGTTCTGAGGTAGGTAGAGTACTGCCTCTATTCAAGTCTGACAGACTTTGTCTTTTAATGGAGTTCTTAGTCCTTTTACTTTTGTACTTCATAAACATTTAGTTCTATCATATTATATTGGTCTTTCTATTTGTATTGACATCTGTTTTCTCTCCTTTTTTGCCTCCTTTACATTTTTTAAGTACAAATTTGGAAATTAATGTACTTTCTTTTCATGGTTATCTTGGAAGTTAGAGCGATGTGTGGCAAGCCAGCCTTTTCCTTACTTCCCTGGTAGATACCCCAGAGTTTAAACCTGTATTGAGATTTGGAGCAGTTTTTGCATGGGGTTGTAGAGAAGGATCCTAGTAGCTTTTTAGACACCGGAACACCTCCCAGCTCTGCTTTTCTTCATGCTCCTTGTGCACTCTTACTGTAATTATATTGTCTGTTTATATATTTTTCCTATGACTTTTTTACTTCTTTAAAACGATTCCTTTTACTTTCCATAAGAAGCTTCATAATGAGACTTCCAACCAAGATGGAGGTGTAGGTAGACATACTGTCCCTCCTCCCACAACCAAAAGAGGAAAAACGACAATTTAAAGAACAAAAAACAACTGGACTGACAGAAAATTGAACTGTGTGGAAGTCCGACAACCAAGGAGTTAAAGAAGACACGTTCATCCAGACCGGGAAGCAGGGCGGAGCTGGGTGGAGAGTGTGCACTGTGAGACAGCGGTCTGTAGAGGGGGGCGGGATATGCTGCATCATCCTGGAGACCCAAGGCAGGCGCACCCAGAGAAGCCTGCTGCTAGCCGACCCGAAACCAACGGCTAGACGGTTCCGCATTCATGTGCAGATAAACTGGGAGAAAAATGCTGCGGAGCGGAGCAGACCATGCTAACCACCATCATGAAGAAATAAAGCCTCAAACCACCGACCGAAAGCACCTGTGGGGGTTGAGGTGGCAGTGGGAAGAACTCCCAGCCTCACAGGAGAGATCATTGGAGAGACCCACAGGAACTTAGAACCACACAAGGCCACCCACCCGGGAGCCAGCACAGAAGGGCCAAACTTGCTTGTGGGTAGCGGGGGAAGTAACTGGGAGCCTCAGAGAGCAGAGCAAGTGCCATTGTTCCCTCTCAGGCCCCACCCCCACAGGCAGCATCACAACACAGAGACATGAGTTGCCTTGCCCTGGTGAACACCTAAGGCTCTGCCACTTATATACAACAGGCTCACCAAGGAAAAAAAAAATGGCCCAAATGAAAGAGCAGATCAAAACTCCAGAAACAATACAACTAAGCCACAAAGAGATAGCCAACCTATCAGATTATCTGCACAGTTCAAAACACTGGTAATCAGGATGCTCACAGGATTGGTTGAATTTGGTCACAAATTAGATGAAGAAATGAAGAATACGCTAAGAGAAATAAGGGGAAATGTATAGGGAACCAAGTGTTGGGAAGGAAAGTGGAACTCAAAGCAATGGAGTGGACCACAAGGAAGAAAACAACATTTAACCAGGAAAGAATGAAGAAACAAGAATTCAAAAACATGAGTAGAGGCTTAGGAACCTCCAGGACATCTTTAAAGGTCTCAACATTCTAGTCATAGGAGTGCCAGAAGGAGAAGAGGAAGAGCAACCAATTGAAAACCTATTTGAACAGATAATGAAGGAGAACTTCCCCAATCTGGTAAAGGAAATAGACTTCCAGGAAGTCCAGGAAACTCAGAGAGTCCCAAAGAAGTTGGACCTAAAGAGGAACACACCAAGGCACATCATAAGTACTTTAGCCAAGATTAAAGATGAGAGAATCTTAGAAGCAGCAGGAGAAAAGGAGACAGTTACCTACAAAGGAGTTCCCATAAGACTGTCAGCTAATTTCTCAAAAGAGACCTTTCAGGCAAGAAGGGGCTGGAAAGAAGTATACCAAGTCACGAAAGGCATGGACTTACAAAGCCAAGAATACTCTATTCAGTTAAACTCTCATTTAGAATGGAAGGGCAGAGAAAGTGCTTCTCAGATAAGGGCAAGTTCAAGGAGTTCGTCATTACCCAGCCTTTATTATATGAAATGTTGAAGGGATTTCTGTAAGGCATGTAGGGGTATCAACAGGGGAGTGGGAGGGAGAGAGAGGAAGAAAAAGTACAGAGAATAAGTAGCATAAGCGGTTGGTAGAAAGCAGACAGGGGGAGGTTAAGAATAGTATAGAAAATGTGGAAGCCAAGGAAGTTATGTGTATGACCCATGGACAAAAACTAAAGGGTGGGGAATGAGGGGAGGTGCAGGGTGGAGGGGAATAAGGGGGGGTGGAAATGGGACAACTGTAATAGCATAATCAATAAAATATATATATTTTTTAAAAAAGAAGCAGCTTTTTAATGAAACCTGAGAAAATCCAGTTTGGTGTTTACTCAGTGAAGATAAAAACTTTCAAAGTTGTTCAGTTTCCCGCCTTTATATTTGTTGTTTTCATTTTTTTTTCCTCTATCAAGAGCAGTGCTATTACCAAAAATTGTCTTTCCTGCCTTTATATTCAACCCTGACATTTGCAAACTCACTCCCTGTCAGTGTGAAGGCCTCAGTCAAGCTCTCCCCAGCCCTCACTCATGTTTCTGTTTATTCTTTTTTTTTTTTTAAAGATTTTATTTATTTATTTTCAGAGAGAGGTGAAGGGAGGGAGAAAGAACAATGTATGGTTGCCTCTCACATGGCCCTCACTGGGGACCCGGCCCGCAACCCAGGCATGTGCCCCGACTGGGAATCGAACCTGGACCCTCTGGTTCCCAGCCCGCGCTCCATCCACTGAGCTACACCAGTTGGGCAGTTTCTGTTTATTCTTACATCTTTGACCCTTCTTAGCCCTTCAGTGTTCTCTCAGAAGCATTCCCTCAGACACATTCATGGAGATCTTGAAGCCGTGGCTGGTATGGCTCAGTGGGTTGAGTGCTGGCCTGCTAAGCAAAGGGTCGCTGGTTCGATTCCCAGTCAGGGCACATGCTTGGGTTGCCGGCCGGGTCCCCAGTTGAGGGCTCATAAAGAGGCAAATGATCAATGTCTTTCTCACACATCCGTGTTTCTCTGCCTCTCTTCCTCCTTCCCGTCCTCTTTTTCTAAAAAATAAATAACATCTTAAAAAAAGAAAAGAAATAAGGGTTTGTCCTCAAGGCTCTGAGGCAGCTTTTAGAGAAGGGAAGGACAAAATTCCTTTATTTGAAGGTAATTTTGGAAGATTGGATCATTTTATCCCCAAGAGGATAAAATCTGTCAATTAGTTTACCTTGGAGCTTACTAACCCTGCTGTGGCCCAAGAGGTGGTACCCAGTTGGGGGCTCTGCCTGGCTCGCCCAGGGAGGCTGTGTCTTTGGATCGGCTCAACTCTCGCCTTCACATGTAAAGTGGAAATATTCCCAGCTGTTCAGATGAGGCTGGTTAGAGGCTTTAAATAAAAGAACATGAAAGTAAAGTACCATGCAAATGTAATTTGAAATGGATTGTTAAACCACAGTCTCTGACTGAAGGGTGGGATACTGTCATTAATTATAGTTGCCAATGTGTAACAAGCACTTGCCTGTGCTCCAAATGACCCAGTAGAACAGTGGTTATTCCCAATTTACAGACTAGAGGACCAAGAAACAGATTAAATTGCTTGCTCAATGATTTCAGTAAGTGAGTGGTGGAGCGGTTTGAAACCTATGTTCATGTCCATAGCCACACCTGACTGGCAGATTCCCCAGACCTGAAACAGCCCTGTAATCCATAGTTTCCAAGGCACCTTCAGATTCCCTCTACTCTATTAGTATACCCTCATCTTTTGGAGCAAGGAAGAGAGTCCTACTTAGCAAAACAGAGTACATTGGACAGAGAAAATGCATGAGAAGGAGAGATGGAGGGGAGTGTGGCTTGACATTTCACTGCACTTTGATTCCTTTCTCAGAGTTTCAGGTGCTTTCTTGAAAAACATGAACAGTGAATCTTTGGGAATAAAACTCATACTTTTTCTCTGTGAAGGTACTGAAATGCTTCTCATCAGGTAGCAGTTGACCATGGTCAGACTCTTTGCTACTTTGTATTTTCTCACTGAAGTGAAATTCTGGATCAGATTCATTCTCTAGCAAGATGGTCAATCCAAGATGAGACACTAGTATGTACCCCTCTCTCTGCACTGTCAGTGTGCCCTGCCCCTGCCCACATGCATAGGAATACCTGTGTCCTCTAATTATTTTTATTTATTCACTTTTTTTAGAGAGGGGGGAAGGACAGGAGAAAGAGAGGGAGAGAAACTCCTGTGTGTGAGAAATACGTCAATTGGTTGCCTCTCGCTTACTCCTAACTAGGGACCTGGCCTGCAACCCAGGTGTGTACCCTGACTGGGAATTGAACTAGCAGCTTTTCTGTTCTCAGGTCAGTGCTCAATCCACTGAGCCATACCAGTCAGGGTGATTTTTGTTTTCATAGATTTTATTTATTTGTTTATTTTTAGAGAGAGGAGAAAGAGAGGGAGAGAAACATAAATGTGAGAGAGAAATATTGACCGGTCATCTCTGGCACGCACTCTGACCGGGTACTGAACCTGCAACCCAGGCATGTGTCCCCACTGGGGATTGAACCATTTTGCGGGAAGATTCCTAATCAACTGATCCAGCCTGGTCAGGGCTGTACTCTAATTTTAAGAAAGTTAACATAAAATGACAAATCTAAGTTTATTTTACTTTGGAAGAATTACACAGCTGAAAACATTTAAGTTTGGAGTTTATAAATGTTGATTTGTATCAGTTCAGGAAGCTAGATACTGCTTAAACAAAATGCATTTAGATTTGCCAACAAAGATGAGTACCTAATTTTTATTGGTTTTGCATTCTGAGTTCAGAATTATAAAGTATTTGAATGATACCTTTTCCAGGACACATTAAGTAGGACTTCTCTTCTTTCACCTCTTTCCTTTCTTCTACTCCTTTGCCATTTGGGAGTAAATCACTGCAGAAAGACACTGAGTAGATAGGTTTGATTACAGTAGACACCCCTGTCCATGAGGATATGTTCCAAGACCTTCAGTGGATGACTGAAATTGTGGATAGTACCAGACCCTATATATACTGTTTTTTCCTACATACCTGTGATAAAGTTTAATTTCTAAATTAGGCACAGTGAGAGGTTAACTAATAATAAAATAGAATGATTGTAACAATGTACCATAGTAGAAGTTCCGTGGATGTGGTCTCTCAAAATATATTTTGTAATGTACTCACGTCTTTACTTACTTAAAGGAAACACACTATGGTTTCTCTTCGTCATACCCAAATTGCCAGCATCACTACTCTTGGTCTTTGGCACCATTATTAAGTAGTGTAAGGGTGACTTGAAGACAAGCACTGCAGTACCTTGGCAGTTGATCTGATCACCAACCTCGTTGCTGAGTGGCTAATGGGTGGTTCATGTCCCTGGCAGCACAGTGTGAAATTTCATCATGCTACTAATGACAGTCACAATTTAAAACTTATGAATTGTTTGTTTCTGGAATTTCTCTTACAGTACTTTTGGACTGTGGTTGACCATGGGCAACTGAAACCGCAGAAAGCAAAACCTCTGATAAGGGGTGGCTACTATATTCTGTAGAAACAATTTCTTAGCATTTTTTAAAATTAATTTTTATTTTTGTTTAGAGAGAGAGAGGAATGTCAATTTGTTGTTCCACTTATTTATACATTCACTGGTTGATGGTTATATGTGCACTGACAGGGATCAAACCTGCGACCTTGACATATCAGGATGATGCTATAATCAACTAAGCTACCCGGCCACACCCTCTCAGAACATTTTTAACATCTTAGTTTTAACATGCAATTGTGTATTTCCTTGGACTTTTTAGTATTTAATTTTAATCTTGACTGTACTGAGAAGTGTACCTGTAGGGGCCCACAAATAGAGTTTTACAACACAAAATATCAAGTTTGTTTTTTTTCTTAAAAATGTTAGCTCAAGCTTGGGCATTTATTTTGCCTAGTTTTCTGTATAATGCTTTCAAAAAAATATTGTAGAAAGGAAAGAAGGAAAAGGCATGTTTTTCTTCACATCACATGCTGGAAGAAGATTGAAGATAGGGGATGGATATTTATGATCCTTAATGGGAAGAAGATTGAAGATAGGGGATGGATATTTATGATCCTTAACTCCTTAGCTGGGAGTTAGTATAAAATGTCAGTTTCTCCTCTGTTCAGTCACTCCCTCACCTCTTTCTATTTAGTTCATGTTGGGCCATTGCTTTGCAAGTCTGGCCCAGAATACACCTATTTATGCTACACTAATACTATACTAATACTGTATGTACTGTACTGTACTATACTACTACTGGTTTATCCTAAACTAATGATCTTGTTCCATGATCTCAAAATCTCCAGGGAATTTCACCTTTTCTTTCTCTGAGTAGAAATGGACTGCGCTTTTCAAACAAAGATGGAAATATGTTCTCACCAGTATCTTCTTGGACTGTGTTTTGCTTTACCAGGAGTGTGTGGTCTGGTTTGGACCCTCTCTGAGGGGCTGCTTTCCCCAGGCCACAGGCCATCCACACCATTTTCTCTTCTGTCGTGACTTCCTGGTTTGTGGAGATGATCTGTCAGTAGTGCCCAGGGCTTTGAAACCATGTGCTAAGTCACAGGAACCTTGGAATGTGTGGGCCTGAGAGGGGATCAGGTGACCATGTGGGGACAAGGGGATGGAGCCAGCCATCTCTGAATGGTGATGGCCCAGAGATCCTGGTGGAGGACTGTGGGTGCTTTAGGCTAATTGTCCTCTACCACACACTCTGCTGTCTTCATGTCCATAAAGGAGTTTGCACACAGATAATTAATCCAAGGGCCTTTTTTTGCTTTCTGTAGGTACATAGTTATGCAGGGTGCTATATCCAGAGGATTAAAAGCAAATTTGCATACATGGATTTGCTCTCAGCTGTTATCAGTGGGATTTAAGGCATAGGTGGGGTGGGGGGGGTCCTTGCTTTAATTGGTATTTTTGATGCCATTATCCACTATTTACAGCTTTTAGAAATCAGTTGGTGTCACTATACATATGTTAGGAGCCATTGCTAAGGTGATGAGCCTCAGTCTCACCACCCACATGGTCCTTCTGGAAGGTGGGGACAGCTTAGTGAGGTCTCTTCATAAGAGTGTTGTGTGTGTATGCTGGAGTAATCTGCAGGTTGACCTGTTTCAGTTTACATTGTCTGCTCCCTTTTAGCTTGATTGCCTGATTACTTTACCTAATAACTTAAAAAGAAAAATCCTGTGAGCATTTAATATGGAAAGAAACAGAATGACAGCACTGTTATCTTGTCTTTTCTCCAAGTCTTGGTTGCAGCAGAACTTAATTGTTTTAGTTTCTCTTTCCTGTCTCATTCTCTTTAGAAACAGAACTGTGACCTTGACCAGTGCCTCAGTTGTTTGGGCACCATTTTGCAAATGAGAGGTCACTGGTTTGATTCCCAGTTGGGACACATGCTTACGTTGCAAGTTTGGTCCCAGATTAGGGCACCTGCAAGAGGCAACTGATCTCGATGTTTCTCTCTCACATCAATGTTTCTCTTACTCTCCTTCTCCCTCCCTTCCCCTTTCTCTAAAAAATAAATAAATAAAATCTTCAAAAAGAAAAATAGAAAAGAAACAGAACTGTGGACTTAGGCTTTAGGTGTTCCTCAGTATAAATTTTAATTTTTAAAAACTACATTACAGATAAACAATATTATCATGTGAGTTGGATTATGATTTATGATACTTTCCTGGGTTAAGGAAGTCTGAAGTCTTTTATATTATTCCTCTGGGTTTGTTGGTAAATTTTTAGTCTGTTTTGGAAGTTTGGATTTTGAACGTAAAATGTTCTAGTGCTTCACCTGGGTGGTACATAATATTCACTTGCCACATTGTTGTATACTTTCAGAGAAGATAAAACAACTGTCTGCACCTATTTTGGGCCATGGACTCCTTAAAAATTGGATAAAAGCTATGGGTTCTCTCCTGAGGAAAATGCTTACATTTTTTCCTGTGTGAATTATGGAGTCTCAGAGCTCACTGGACCATTGTCCTCTCATCTCGGCTCAGGTGTCCTTAAACTTTGTCCTCAGATATTTGCCCAGAAGAGCCTCATATTATCACTTAAGTTTGTAGCCTGTATTTAAATGAAAGTTCTTGATTATGAACTCTTTTTGTAGAATGTACTCTTGTTCCACTAAAGAATCTCTTACATTCAGAGTACCTTTTTCCCCTTTTCAACCTATCGATAACTTTACAATATAAAGACATATGCACTAATCAGAAGTAAAAGAGGTAATGTCTGTGAATGACTACAGAGTGTAAAGCTTCATTAGATTGTTAAAAGCATTTACAGTTAGTTTCTTTGAGTTCTGCTTCTAGTTGTAAACCTTAGAGGAAATTCTTAGATATATGAGGTCTGTCCAGAAGGTATTCAACCTTATTACAGTACTTATGTAATAAGAAAAATAGAGACATTTATTGAAGAAGATACAAGAAGCATTGTACATAGGACAGTGATACTTTAGTCCACTTCCAAGTAGGCACCTTGGGACCTCACATAGTTCTCCCAATCTCCCATTAGCTGCCCCATCGTATTTTCCTGAATCTCATGGACGGTCTGAAATCTCTTCCCTTTCAAAGCTGATTTCAGTTTTGGGGTAAGCCAGAAGTCATAGGGTGCCAAATCTGGGCTGTAGGGGAGCTGAGTCACCTGGGTGATTTGATGTTTTGCCAAAAAAACTCTACATGAGATGTGATACATGAGCAGGCACATTGATTGTCTTGATGAAGCTGCCAATCACCAGTTGCCCATAGCTGCAACCTTCTGAATCATCCAAATCGTTTGTGTGGAGAAATGTTCAAGGTTAACACAAAATTTGATGCAGATTCATTGCTTTACTCGCTCAATCATTTTGAATGCGATGGCCACACAGTACACATGCATACTCAACAGTGTCTACCATCCCCACTGACTAGTACAGTGAAGTCGTCATTGTTCACACATGTACATTCCAGTCCACTCTCCTTGACTGCCAGGCTACATTGATGTAGTGTAACCTGTTCTCATTATATTAATGGCTGGACTTTTTCCAGATAGAGCTCATATATTTTTGGGGGTGGGGCTGCCATTCAACCCTAGTGATACTTTCTCAAGGTATATTTGTATTTTTAATTTTTTTCCCTCTTTTTAAATTTAGATGTATTTTAGACATGAGTAAAACACATAGGTTTTAAATGTACACTTCGAATGTAAGTGTATACACCCATCTGTAACTCCCACTTCCTTTAAGACTATTTCCATGAGCTCCTTTACAGTCAGCCCTCCTTCCCTGCTGAGTGTTTGTCGCTGTGGTATAGTATTGCCTTACTGGGACTTTAAGCAGAATTGCACCGTGTACAAAGTGTGTGCGCCCATCTATGTCTGGACTTTCCTTCAACATTTCCCCCTGGGATTCATCCATTCTGATGCGTGTACAATTGTTTATTCTTCTTATTGCTGAGTTGTCTCTCATGGTATGATCACTGCATAGTTTGCTTATCCATTGATATGTTGATGAACACTTGGAGTGTTTGCACTTTATTATGGCTGTTATAAATAAAGCTGCTTATGCTTCCTTCCAAAGGAAATAGAGTATTTGGGCAAATGTATTTTAAATGTATTCTCTCAGTTAAGGCCCTCTTAATAAAAAAAAATAATTTACTTTCTCCAGACACTTTGCTATCCACCGAGGAGAAATCTCTTACTTGGTTTTGCAAAAGTGAGCAGTTTGGCATTGACATTTTTGTTACATCAGGCTGTGGTCAGTGCCTTTGTTGTGTCCTGAGCTGATGATGCCAACGTCCTAGGAAAGGCTGGGATGCAGGAGATCTGCCTGAGGTGTTCCTAAGGAAACAGGAAATGTCTGTTGTATTGCAGAACTTTACACACACCTGCTCAACATAGCCACTCCCACTTGCCATGCTGTTGGCAGCTGGGAGACAGCAGGCTGTGGCCTCCTCTGGGAGCATTCTCTGTGGCTCTTTAGCTTGTCAGCCTGTTTGCCCTAAATTTTCAGCCAAGCTCCTGCCAGACTCCATTCTGGTGAGGTGGTGCAGGACAATCCTGGAAGTGTCACGACATTGTCAGCCACCCCCACTTCTGAACCTGCACCTCCTGTTTTCACAACAGCGGACTCAATTTTATCCTCTTATAACCATAGGAATAATGAAGGAAGCATTCTTGTTGGCCATTATCACAAACAGGTCTTTAGACTGGGATATTTTGTCTAAAGTTATTTAGTTCTGGTGTTTGTGAGACCTATATTAAAAGAATATGGGGGATGGTGGGGAGAATGTTGAATTGGGCATAATGTCTATGAGCAATTACCCAGAATGTCCTTCAGGTTTGAGTTCAAAAGTTAAGCATCGAGAACCAGTGGACACTGGATCTGTTCCAGGTTTTTATGTTACTGAGTCTGATGAGACTCTTGGGCATAGGCCAGTTGATAGTGACTTTGAAGGGAAAGGAGGCGGCGGCTTCATTATGGGTTTATTTCTGGATGACTTAGTTGTTACTGGTTAGGCTTGTTTTGCTCCAAGAATCCACTTGGCGAATCTTGCAGTAAAAAGAGGGAAACTGCCCTGGCTGGTGTGACTCAGTGGATTGAGCACTGGCCTGCAGACCGAAAGGTTGCCAGTTTGTTTCCCAGTCAGGGCACATGCCTGGGTTGTGAGCCAGGTCCCCAGTTGGGGGCATGAGAGAGGCAATCCAATGTTTCTCTTGCACATCAATGTTTCTCTCCCTCTCTTTCTTTCTCCTTTCCCCTTTCTCTAAATGAAATCTATTAAAAAGAGGGAAACCGTTTTTGTTCCCTGTTGATTATCTAACCATAAGGAAAGCAAAGATGGTAGTTTGTTGTTGTTTTTTGTATCCTTTTTCTGCAAAAGGTCTTCTGTTTTAGAAAACTAAAACAGAATTGTGAATACAACATTTCCAGTACAGATAGGCCTTTTTCAAACTGACTACAAGTTAGCATTTGTCAGTACCCTTTATAGTAAACAGATGGCTCTCCTGTTTTTTGGTTTTGTCCTGGGGGACGTTGCCATGCAGCACTGAGGGAATGTCATGCAGGGTGCAGCCACTCAGAGCAGCACATGGACAAGGTAAGTACCTCGGTGGTACCTGGCATAGACAGATGGATGTTCAGGGTTTCATGGGAGCGGTATACTGTTGTGGGGTTGCAGATGTGCCTACCCCAGCCCATCCCCTGCAGTGTGTGTCCTGGTAGCTAGACATGTCTCAGCATCTAGTGATGGACATGGTGAAGGGATGTAGCAACACTGATGTACCAGGAGGTCACTGATGGCCTTATTTAGTGTGTTCCACATGCAACAGTGAGCTTGGGAGGGCGGGAACCTCACGCTCAGCAGGTGTGCCTTGCAGGCTGGGACGAGACACAGGGTTGAGCACAGGTTCATGCTTAGTTGGTGGTCTGAGAACAAAGGGAGGAGGATGTCATTACTTTGGCTCCACTAATTCAAAGTTCTACTCTAGCTGGTATTACATACTGGGACACCCTTACTCTCCTAGCATTGGTCAAAAGGTGAGCTATATTTTTTTCTAATATACTTTAAGTCAGTATATAACTACTAAAATGAAGAAATGCATGCCAATTGGAACCACTATGCCTGCACACAAGGGAGTATAACCATCATGCAGAGCAGATGACTAATGAGGGGTACAGGTGGTCAAACAGGAAGACATGGGCATATGAACAGGCTGCCACTCACACCAGTAAGATTATATGGGCCCAGTAGGTTGATGTTAATTTTTTTAAAGCAGTTTTGGCAAGGGTGGGGGGCGGATTGAGTGCCCCATGTGTTCTCAATGAGGATATGCACGGGGCAGCCTTACTGTACATCACTTTTCAGTATCATGTAAATGTGTGTCCTAACTGCCTGCTTATTTGTGCCAAGGGGTAGGTGCAGGAATGTGGGCTTATAAATGGAGGATGACAACATGGGTGAGGTGGCAAGGCAGGAATGCTACTGTGGGTCTTGGGGCTGCAGAGCAGGATACTCGGAATCCTGGTTTCCTGAAATGCCCATGTGTTCAGAGCTGACTGTGCCTGCACACTGGGTCAAGGCAAATGGGGGAGGTGATATACGCATTATCTTTGTTGTTGGAGCATATATTGTTCAGCAGATTTAAAAATAATGAGTACTGTGCAAGTGTCTCACAGCTGCTTAGTGAGACCTAGTGCCTGTGGCACTTGCTGTGTCTGATCACATGTGATAAGGAATCTGAGCTACTAATTATGTCTCCTCCTTGTAACATTTAATGGAAGTGCTGTGCTTAATGTCTTTACCCTGTGTCTTTTGTTTTGACATTTGAATTTGCAGTTGTTTTCTAATGGGAAGGTGTTTCTTTATATCTAAAATGTTATACTTGCATGAAACCCTTTTATCATCTCTCCTTTGGTTTGTCCAGCCATAGAGTCAAACCATCTTGGGAGTGGCACAAGAGTGCTGATATTGGACAGAGTGGGATGAATCTCAGGGACGTGTCAGTCATGCCCCCTAAGAGGACCTGCTTGAGCAGGTGGCTTCACTTCCCCCTTCCTTGAAAGGCATCTCTTGTAAATAAGGTACCTCATGTCTTAGGGAAATTCTTGGTTCCCATCCTATCATCGTTGCAGAGTTGGTGGTTATTACTTGAACCTTGTAGGAACGTGCGAGGAATTTTCCATTCAGGGACCTGGAGATCCAATCTTTAAGGGTGTGTATGCTGGGTGCTCTTGTGTGTTTATTCAGCAAACGTTTCTTTTAAAAAAAGTTTTATTTATAGATTTTAGAGAGACAGAGACTCAATTAGTTGTTCCACTTATTTATACATTCATCGTTTGATTCTTGTATGTGCTCTGACTGGGAATCATACCTGCAAACTTGGTATATTGGAGCGATGCTGTAACCAACAGAGCCCCTGGCCAGGACTCTACGAATGTTCCTTGAGTACCTGTCCCAGCCAGGCTACTTCAGGCTCTGGTGAAGGTAGTGCACAAAAGAAACTCTTGCTTTTGCCTTGGCCCCAGGCCTTTATCACCCCTGAGGACAGTGGTTCTGAGCCTCCAGATCTCCTGTCTGTGTGGTCCCATGGCTGAAAACCTATCAGTAAAGTAATAGTTACAGCTTTTTCGAACCACTTGGCAGTAAAAGTGTCTAAGTTGAGTTTCCTGTGATGTTGGCCATCACTTCTTAATTTAAAAACTCAAATAAAAGATCTACCTGAGAGTTGTCAGGCAGATTGAAGCATGTCCCACGGTAGTGTCCTGCCACCAAGCTGCTGTGCGTGTCTGCTCATCACCCTCTAGGAGCATGGGCTTAGAGAAGACTCAAGAGTGCTTCTTGGATAAAATGACAAAACAAACATGAGAATAGCAGCTCCAAGGACTCACTATTAGTGGAGACTTGCTCCTGCTCTGCAGGCCCACAGCTAGTATTTATGTGGAGGGTCATCTCACCCCTCTGTTTGTGGGAGGAGCTTCACAAACAGGGCTGTACACCAAGGGGATGTTACCTGGTATCCTGCCTCAGGGTACTGAGGTGGCACAGAGCTTTCAGGGGGGTGGTTTGGCAGGTGATATAGTGAGGGGGCCACTATGTCAAGTATTGAGTGCAGGATTTTGGTGGGAGAGCCGGTCTTATCTGAAGTTCAAGGGTGGACCCCAAACACAGGATTCTTAACCAGTTAGGACAGTGTTTCTGAAATGTCCTGACAGCTTCCCATTGTGAGAAGAAACTATCTCTGTCGCTGCCCTCAACACAGTATACAGACATGAGACGTGTTCATCAAATGACTTTTTTCATGAGATGGTGTATGTGGTGCCCCCTGATATTTTCTGTCATGTGTTATTGAACTTTTTGAAGCAATGGCCGTTCAACATGCTAAAATGATTCTGTGATTGACCCTCATTTTGGCAACACCTTAGCAGGTGATCTGCATTTGTGTAACACAGTTCCCATATCTATCTTTTTGGTGAAATGTCTGTTCACGTCGTTGTCCATTTTCTAGTTGGATTGTTTACTGTTGCTCTGATTGTTTTAGTCTACATACAAGTCTTTGTCTGACTTGTGATTTGCAGATATTTTCTTCCCAGTTGCAGTTTGTCTTTTTAGCCTGTAAACTAGGTCTTTTGCGGACCAAAGTTTTCACTGAGATACTATTTTTTTTTCTGCATTGTACTTTTGGTGTCACATGTAAGAACTCTTTTTTTTGATGACATTTTTTTTTGTTTTTTTGTTTTAAGGTTCTATTTATTTATTTTTAGAGAGGGGGAAGGGAAGGAGAGAGGGAGAGAAACACCAATGTGTGGTTGTCTCTTTCACACCCCCTAGTGGGAACCTGGCCTGCAACCCAGGCATGTGCCCTAACTGGGAATTGAAATGGCAACCCTTCAGTTTGCAGGCCCATGCTCAATCCACTGAGCTACACCAGCCAGGGTCATGTCTAAGAACTCTTTACCTAGCCTTAGCTTTTGAAGATTTTCACCTGTGTTTTATTTTTATAGGTTTTCTTAGATTTATACCTAAGCATTTCGTTTTTATTTAGAGTAATACATTGGATTTTTGTGTACTGATCTGGTATTCTGCAACCTTGCTGAACTCATTATTTCTAGAAGTTTTTAGTAAATTCCTTATGATTTTGCAGATAGACCATCATGTCATTATTAAATACTGTCATCAGCTCTCTGTATCTGTAGGTTCCGCATCTGCAGATTCAGTTAACCATGAATTAAAATATATTTGAAAAAAGTTACATTGTTTCTAAAGTGTACTATGTAGTTAGGTCTATCATAGTTGCTGCGTCTGTACTGAACATGTACAAACTTTCTTTTCCTTTTTATTCCCTAAGCAATATAGTATAACTAGTATTTATATAACATTTACTTTGTATTAGCGTAATGTAAGTAATCTGGAGATGATAACACAGGAGGATGTGGGTAGGTTGTGTGCAAATAGGGATGCCATTTTATATAGAAAACTTGAGCATTCAGGGATTTTGGTATACATTAGTGGTGGAGAGTGTTCTGGAAACAATTCCCTGCTGGATACTATGGAAACACTGTAGAAAGTTTTACTATTTTCTTTCTTCCTAATCTACATACCTTTCATTTCCTCTTCTTGCCTTATTACTCTGGCTGGTACTTCCAGTGCTGTACCTATTTCGTGGTGCTGGCAAGGACATCATTGCTTTGTTCCCAGTCTTGGGAAGAAAACATTCAGTTTTTTTACTGTTAAGAATGTTGGCTATATTGAGGATATTTCCCTATACTTCTATTGTGCTGAGATTTTTTTTATCATGAGTGTGGAATTTTGTTAAATACTACTTCTGCATCATTTGTTATGATTATGTAATTTTTCTTTAGCCTGTTAATAAATGGTGGATTGCGTTGATTGATTTTTTAAAAATATATTTTATTGATTATACTTTTACAGTTGTCCCATTTTCCCCCCTTTATTCCCCTCCACCCCCCCCCCCCCCCATTACCCGCCCTTTGCTTTTTGTCCATGGGTCATTCACATAAGTTCTTTGGCTTCTACTTTTCCTATACTATTCTTAACCTCCCCCTGTCTGTTTTCTACCTACCGCTTATGCTACTTATTCTCTGTGCTTTTTCTTCCTCTCTCCCCCTCCCACTGCCCTGTTGGTACCCCTCCATGCCTTATAGAAATCCCTTTAACATTTCATATAATAAAGGCTGGGTAATGATGAACTCCTTGAACTTGCCCTTATCTGAGAAGCACTTTCTCTGCCCTTCCATTCTAAATGAGAGTTTAGCTGGATAGAGTATTCTTGGATGTACGTCCTTGCCTTTCATGACTTGGAATACTTCTCTCCAGCCCCTTCTTGCTTGAAAGGTCTCTTTTGAGAAATCAGCTGACAGTCTTATGGGAGCTCCTTTGTAGGTAACTGTCTCCTTTTCTCTTGCTGCTTCTAAGATTCTCTCCTTATATTTAATCTTGGCTAAAGTACTTAAGATGTGCCTTGGTGTGTTCTTCTTTAGGTCCAACTTCTTTGGGACTCTCTGAGCTTCCTGGACTTTCTGGAAGTCTGTTTCCTTCACAAGATTGGGGAAGTTCTCCATTATTTGTTCAAATAAGTTTTCAATCCCTTGGTCTTCCTCTTCTTCTGGCAACCCTATAATTCGGATGGTAGGACGTTTAAAGATGTCCTGGAGGTTCCTAAGCCTCTCCTCATGTTTTTGAATTCTTGTTTCTTCATTCTTTTCCATTTGCATGTTTTTTTCTTCTAGTTCACACCATTGATTTGAGTCCCAGTTTCCTTCTCATCCCTATTGCTTCCCTGCACATTTCCCCTCATTTCCTTTAGCGTATCCTTCATTTGTTCAACTAATTGCGACCAACGTTCCTCCAATTTTGTGAGCATCCTGATTACCAGTGTTTTGAACTGTGCATCTGATAAGTTGTCTATCTCTTCATCATTTAGTTGTATTTTTTCCTGGGGCTTTGATGTGTTCTTTCATTTGGGCCATTTTTTTTCTCGGCCTGCGTGGTACTTTGAGGGGCAGAGCCTTAGGTCTTTACCAGGGCGGGGTAACCCACCTCTCTGTGTTGTGATGCTGCCTGTGGGGGCGGGGCCTGAGAGAACAGTGGCGCTTGCTCCACTCTCCCCACTTCACCCGCTACTCACAAGCAAGTTGGGCCCTTCTTTGCTGGCTCCGGGGTGGGTGGGTGGGCTTGCGTAATTCCAAGTCCCTGAGGTCTCTCCAGTGAACTTTCCTGGGAGGCCGGGAGTTCCTCCCACTACCGCCTCACCCCCCACAGGTGTTTTCAGTCAGTGGTTTGAGGCTTTATTTCCCTGCGATGGTGGGTTGTGCGGTCTGCTCCGCTCCCCAGCTTTTTCTCCTGGTTTATCTGCGCATGAATGAGGGACTTCCAGGTCTACCAGTCTTGGTCCCGCTGGGCCTGGGTTGGCCAGCTGTGGGTTTTGTTGAGTGCATCGGCGGCGTTTTGGCCAGGTGCGCCCACCTGGGGCTTCTCTGGGCAGCTGCAGCATTGCCGGTACTGCTCCACAAACCGCTGTCTCACTGCGCACTCTCTTCCCAGCTCTGCCCCACTTACTGGTCTGGATGAACATGTCTTAAATTTTAACTCCTTGGTTGTCAGACTTCCACTCAGTTCGATTTTCTGTCACTTTTGGTTGTTTTTGTTTTTTAAATTCTTGTTTTTCCTCTTTTGGTTGTACGAGGAGGCACAGTGTGTCTACCTATGCCTCCATCTTGGCCAGAAGTCTGATTTTTTAATGTTGAGCTACCCTTGCATACTTAGTATTTGTTGCTATAAGCATAGCTTTACCTACCTCTCTAATTGCCTTGGTTACTTGATGATAATATGGTAGTCACATCACAGTAATAGATCATTCTCCTTTTTCCAGCTCCACAGTGTAGATATGCCATGTGACCTGAGCAGCCACCTGGTGGGTAGGCTTTGTGTCCCAAGACCTCTCGAGGTAGTGTTGCAATAAATTGCCCTGTGCCGGCCTTTTCCTGTCCTTGTTTGTACATCTTGGTGGCAGATCTAGCAGTTGGATGGCTAGGTTACAGGGTGAAGTGTACATGATACTTCAGGGTACTCCACAGCCCCTTCCTTTAGGGCTGTCCTTCTGCATTCCTGGCAGACATGCATGAGTGTGCCTGGGTTCTCTTCTGATCTTTCTCTCTGCTGTGTTTTTGTCTCTTTCTGGTCACCTGTCAATTTATTTCTATATAGATCAGTTTTAGAAGAGCAAGCTCTTGGACTCACCCCTCCTTCATTCAGTGCTTCATGGCCATTACTATTTTTAGTTAATTTTGTTATGTTCCTTTCAGGAGTATGTCTACACTTCTCTGTCTTTCATCACAGTTAGTCTATCTTAGTTACTTCTGGGTTTCAAATTATTTATTTATTTTTTATTTATTTTGGAGAAAGAGGAAGCAGGGGGGAAAGAGAAACATCAGTTTGTTGTTCCACTTCTTTCTGCATTCATTGGTTAATTCTTGTATGTGCTTTGACTGGGGTTGAACCCGCAACCTTGGCATATTGGGACGACTCTAACCAACTGAGCTACTCAGCCAGGCCTCTTCACTGTTTTTTTTCTGCCCTTCTTTACCTCCCACATTTTAGAGTTATGTGTTTACCTTTAATTTATCAAGGTTTTCGTTTTTCATTCTGTTCCACAATTACAGTGGCTTGTGCATAGGTTATGTTCACTCCAAATGTTGGGAAGCCTTGAACTGTTACCCCATTATGTCTGCAAAGTTACAGTTCTCAACAGGATCACATAGGGTAATGGGACCACCATTCCTTCCTAGGGCTGGTGCCACCTGAGAGAGACCAGTCCTGCAACAAGGTCAGCTAACCAACCTTCCATTTTCTAAACTCCTGCCGGAGTATAGTAGGTCCCATGTTTTGAACATAATTGGCTTTGAAAACTTTATTGTGAAATGTAACGTAACATGACACCTAAAAGTCCACGAAGTGAAAATGTGCAATTCACCTATCACAGAGAACACATGTGTGTGCCCCTTTACTTAGAAACACCCTCGGGCCAGCCTCCCAGTTACAGTGCCCCAGCCCCCACCATTCTATAGACTTCCATGACAATGATGTCCTTATTTTTGTTATATTCTTATCACCTAAGTGTTCATTCCTAAACAGTGTAGTTTAGTGTTTTCCGAAATTTATGTAAGTATATAATGTGTTTTCTTCTCATCATAATTTTTGAGACTCCTTCAGGTTTTCTGTGCATTGTCACTGCTGTATAGTATTCCATGTCAGCATCACAGTATCATACTTCCATTGCAGGCCTCTTACATGCATTGCTGCAGGCACATTCTTGTATTTGTGTCCTGGTGCATTTGTGCTTGCATTTCTTTTGGGATGTGTGCCCAGAAATGCTGGGTTGTAGGATGTGTGTATGTTCGAGCTGAGTAGATAGTTCCAGACTTAGTGCATTGGTTCACACTCCTATTAGAGTGGATTAGCTGCCTTTATTGTAGATCCGCCCTGATACGTGATAACATGTTTTGATTTTTATTTGCTTTTACTTAATTGTTAAAGAAGCTGATAACTTTTCATCTACTTACTGGCTCACGTCCCTTTGTGTATTAGATGGTTTATCTTTTTTATATTGACTTGTAGGAGCTCTTTATGTGTATTTTTGGGTAAGCTGTTTTTCAGGTGCACATGTAAGAAGTATTCTACTGTCTTTAGTGGGAAGGTGACCTTTAATGCACAGAATTTATTTTCAAAGTGTCTGAATTTTCAGACTTTTCCTTATGGTTAGCATTTCTGATTAAAAGGTCTTTCTTCACATTGACATTGTGAAACTGTTGTTCTATACTATTGTCTAGTAGTTTAAATGGCTATGCCGTTTACATTCAGACTTGCAATCTGTCTGGAATTGGTTTCTGGGTGTGGTGTAAGGTGGAAATCTTGTCTAGTTTTTCCATATAGATGTCCAGTAGTCTCAGAACCTAATGGACAGAAGTGTCTTTTGTGCTTTGTGGTCCCTTTGCAGTCATAAGTTAGTGTCCACTTACAGGCACAGGGTTGTTTCTGGCTCTGCTTTATTGGTCAGCACTGTGTCAGCATCATGCTGTTTTAACACTGTTGCTTCAACTTTTAAATAACTTTGACTTTAATTTTTAGGTTCTTTCCATTTTAAGTTTATTTGCATGAGGGTTTTGTTTTATTTTAAGACTTTTTTCTTGTGACAATTGGGATTTCTCTGCAATAGTCATTTTATGATGTTACATCACTGCTTTCCTGGTTTGGGTTCCTCCCAGGTCTCTTGCTGCCCTTGTGCTTGAGGGTTAATAAGGACCCCATCGAGATTTTGTCATGTAGGTTATAGCTTTCAAATTAGTGTATTAAAACATTGTCTTAAAGAGTATAACAGAAAACATTTTAATGTTTAGGTCATTGAAAATATTACATATAAATATAAATAAATTTACTGGAAGGTAACTATTTTACTAAAGAAATCACAATAATTTAGTGGAAAAGGTGATATTATTGAAATAAAAGACAGCTGGACACTGCTGACTGTGTCTGTACTCTGTCTAATGCACTCTGCTGTTTAAAACCTCTCACAGACATGTAGTAGGAAAGGGGCACGTTGGGAGCCTTCTCACATGATTGTGGATTCCACTTTGACAGGAATTGTAGCGCAGGCTGTGAAGAGCCTGTTGATTCAGTGTCGCACTGTAGTCCCAGTAGTATGTTCTGTGTATGGGTGGGTCTTTCTTTCGTGTGGTTTTGTAATGTCCCATGTTAGCCATTTGGATACTGTTGGTTAACTGAATTATGCATATCTTCCAAATATTGACACGTTCCATTGCTTATATCATCACTGCTCTCTTTAAAATGTCTTTAAGCATTGGGATGCTATCAAGCTAATGGAGGTGGATACAAGTTTTCCAAAATTCAGATTTTACCTGAAAGTTCAAATTTTATTATAGGCCACAACCAACTACTATTAATTTTCCTTAAAATGGTAGGCTCAGTTTGTTCATTTTTTATAAAGTTAACTGCCAGATACCCAATTCTTAATAAGAATAGTTTGTCTGAAAGAGTGAAGTAAAATTTGTGTTTCATTAAAACGCAGCCAGTTCAGCTAGTAACTCACGTATTTGTGAAAGCTTTTCTTCAGATAAGTGTTATGCTTTAATATGCAGAAGTGCTTCACACATACTTCCATCTTGTCACAATGTTACGGAAAATTCACTCACACATGGTAGAGAAGGCGGAGCATGACACTTTATTACGTGCGGGCTCAGAGGAAAGATTCCAAATCCTGAGCCCCGAACAAAGGAAAGGGACTGGCTTATATACGTTCAGGCAGTGGCGGGAAACTGTGTGGCAGAAACTGATTACAGGAGCCAGGAGTGGAAGTTAGGTCTAGCTACCTTATTTGGGAGACAAAGAACAAGGCACCTGGGCTTGGGATGAAGGTTCAAAGTTCCCTGGAAATGCAGAGGAGCATATCCTACTTCTACATTCCTAGATAATGACCTGGAAGAGAGGAGGCTACTCTTCCTGCCAGACACAAGATTTGCAAAGTGCTAAGGACTGGTTAGGCATTACAGGATACAAAGAAACTACAAAAGGGTTAGCTACAGGTTACAATTTTACTAACATTTGGCCAGGGGTCACAGCATGCCCTCTGGGCTTGTTCCTATTTCAATGCTTCTATAAACCTTATAATATTCCTAGTAAAAACTCATAACAATATTGGAAGGACAAGGACTCAAGGTTTGCAGTTTAATAAAATTTGTACGTTTTGCTGCTCTATCAAGGAGAGTCATAGGTGACACTGGTTTATTTTAGTGGTGGTTATGTGACAGCGAGGAGCATAGGGATTGTGAGGAACTTGCCTTCTTTGGGAGCTTGGCAGTGAACACCTTGGCACAGGCAGGTGGCTGGCTCTTGGCATTATTATGAAAACAGTTTCAGCCTCACAGACCCTCTGAAAGCGCCCACAAACAACACTGAAAACTGCTACACTAGAGGGGGGACTGGGTAGGAAATGTCTCGGTGCTGTGGGCTGTCTGGTCTGCCTAGTCTGCCTGTCCTTACAGAGTGAAGGCATCCAAAGTCCAGGGCTGCAATCTGGGACTGGCTGAGGTCCAGTAAAACTTTATTTATGTACACAGAAATTCTAACTCCGTGCAATTTCCTTGTATCACAAAATATTAGTCTTGAGTTTCTTGTGGACACCACCTTCCCACTTCCCCCATCCCCCACCCCCCACGGCCCAAAGGATTTAAAATACAAAAAACAATTCTTAGGTTGAATGGAGACAACTGGCTTTAGCCTGAGGCTATAGTCTGCTGACCCCCCCCTCAAGAGGGCTACAGAGGAAATTACTTTACTTTTATGCATGTGTTTTGAAAATATCTTTAATTTGCTCTTACACTCATTGACAGTATGGCTGAATTTAGTATTTCAGCGTGGGAATAATTTTCTCCGGTCCAGGGCTCTATTGTCATCTGGCATTCATAAGTTGATCAGAATTCTGATGCAGTCCAGATCTCACTCTGTTATGGAGGACATTGGTGCTGCTGATTTCTGGAGGCCAGGCAGGGTTATGGCTCAGTTCATTCCTGCTGTGTGCCCTCAGAATCTTTCTGCTTAAAGAGGCATGCCTAGGCTGTTCACTTATTTCTTTAGTAATGTCTTTGACTTAATAAGATGGTAGGTTTTGGGATTCTCTAAAACTTACATTTTACCTTATTTTCAAATTTCTGAACTTTTATTCTCCTTGAATTCTGTACCAATATCAAGATTGCTTCTAATCTTTTGTTTCTCTCATTATTTTTTTAACCGTCACTTGTGTGGGGGTGGTGGAGGGGAGGGAGTGAGAGAGAAATATTGATTGGCTACCTCCTGTACGCACCACAACTTGGGATTGAACCCTCAACCTAGGTATGTGCCATGACCAAGAATTGAACCTGTAGCCTTTTGGTGCACAGGACAATTCTCCAACCAACTGAGCCACCCAGCCACAGTTCCTTTGCTTCTCTTTTGTGCCCTTTGCTTTGTTCTCTGTCTGTATCTCCTGCCATGTAAGTAGGGGTTCCCTGCATTCTCTGCACTCCTCCTGGTGTGTGTGCTTGTTCACGCTGGTCTTCCTCTCAAGCTGTATCTGTCCTCTTCCTGGGGTTGCCGCTCAGTTGGACAAGGTACCCTGGAACCTGGTGGGTCTTCCTTGACTACTATGCGTATGTGAAAAGGTGACCAAGACTGTTGACCCTGCATCCCGTTCCACTGTGCTCTTCTCCCTGGCAGAGCTGCTCTAGCTGGCTGGGCCCACAGGGCCCCCTTAGTGCCTTTGGGAACTTTCACAGGATTTTCGCACTCAGATTCCAGCTCTGACCTATTTTACGTGAGGCCAGTAAAAATGCATTCTGATTCCCCTTAGTTTCTTGCTGTTAGCTTGATATTTAAGGCAGGATCAGGCTAAAATTCCTAGGATTTTTGCCAAGCTGCAGGCATTGAAGTAGTGCCTGTCACCTTCCTGCGTCAGATTTTGTCTTGGAGGAGCCTCTTTCACATGTGCTGTGTCTTCTGCCCACATAGAACATTGTGATGTTGTGTGTAAAGAAGGAGAGAGAGTATGATATTTGGGATGGCCACCTTAGACAAAGGCCTTGAGTGTGTTTATTGTGGTATAGGTGGGAGCTGGGTCTGCTAGCAGTTCTCACACTTGAAGGCTGTTCAAAGTACCTTTGGGAAGGAATACACCTTGTCATCCTTGTCCAGAGGCCTCCTGTCACATTTGTCCTGTCAGCCCTTTGAATGATTCTCTCCAAGCCCCAAGATGCAGGATTCTGTGACAGGCAAGAAAGAGATTTTGCCGCGTGGGTACTATGTTGAGTTTCTGAGGGCTGTAGGCCACCTGGCAGTGTGCATAGGTACAGGGCTGGAAGGCTTTTCCCTCCCTGTGGGACCACAGGTCAGGGGCCTGGCTGCAGACAGTAGTTGGTTCTCTCCAAGCTAAATGGATTTTTGTTTGAGCTCTGACATGTGGCTGCCAGGTAATTGGCAAATTTCTTGAGCCAACAAGAGAGGCACCATACCTTGTTTCAGGGAGTATGACTCAGGGAATGTGACGGTCTCTTTTTGGAAAACTCACTTTACTCCATATTCTCTTGAGTGCTTTCCTGAATGGTCTCCATGCCACCAACAGCCTGTGAAGCTGAAACAGCTGCCATTCTGTTTGGATGTGCAGAAACAGGGCCTTCATCCAACAACTTATTTCTGCACAGGAGCTGGTCAGTGGCCAAAGCAGGATTCAGACCAGCTGTGTTGTCCTGAGCCACCTTTGTACTGTGCTGCAGATGATTCCCAGGTGCTCAGTGTCAAGTCTGCGTGTGTCCCAGTGTGCTGTGGAGTGTTTTGTTTTGCTGTGGATTACAATGTCTCTGAGTTTACAGTAGCCTTCTTCTGATACTGGAAAGAAGGGGATTCAAGCTGCACTTACAACGTTTCTGTGCAGAGACAGCCAGGTCACCTCCAGGAAGAGGATGGTCTTCCAGGGTGAGGGTTATTGGTCACCCATTGGGTTGTGGTTAGCTGTGGAGCGTGTCGATCAAAAAACCCCAAGGCCTGGGTTCAGACAGCCTCTCAACTGTGTAGAAGGGAGGATTGCCAGCCATGAAAACTGTCTCCACTGTGAACAACTATCTGGTGGTCCCAACCTCTTCCTGAGTTTAATAGTGAATGCCCAGCAGTGAGTGGGGAGGCCCGGGCTTCACAGCAGCGCTCTGGAGCCTGGCTTCTGACGTGGAGGCCTTGCAGTGCTGACGAAAGTTGCTGGTGGTCCTGCTTTGTCTGCATCATTCCCCTGACTAGCATGGCCATTTCTGCAGTCAAGGGATAGACTGACTAGGTAGAAGGGCACAAGCTGGTGTGGAGCCTCTGGGATCACCAGGTTGTCCAAGCATTTGAGCTTTTATTTTCATCTAGTGCATTGGCCACAACATCCGTTACGTTTTTTTCCATACGGTGGCTCTAGTAGTGCTTAGTTGTCTAATTTCATTCAAAGCAATTTTGTTAGATTGTATTGTGACAGCTATCATATCAGCATGCATTTTAAAAAAAACATCAAAATTGGTGAATTTTTGTGCAGCCATTTTACTAATGAAGGTTGGAAGAAGATACACAACATTTTCAGCATATTATGCTTTATTATCTCAAGAAAGGTAAAAACACAACTGAAATGCAAAAAAAGAAAAGATTTGTGCAATGTATGGAGAAGGTGCTGTGACTGATTGAATGTGTCAGAAGTAGTTTGTGAAGTGTCTTGGTACCATTGACATTTTGGCCAAATAATTCTTTGCTGTGGGACTGCAATTCTTTGCATTGGAAGATATTTAGCAGCACCCCTGGCCTCTACCCACTAGAAGCCAGTAGTGGGAGATAGACAACATACTCAGAATATCCAAATCAATAAAGTTATTGATAAAAATGAAAAATGTGTCTTTTATTTTACGGACAAAACATAACAGACTTTTTAGCCAACCCAGTAATTTGTCATGAAGAGACAACAGAATTAAGGTTGGCCAGAGAACTCACCAAATGGGTCATGTGAGGAATGGGATGGTCAGCTCGTGCATCCAGCTCTCCTTCCAGAAACTCATCTGGAATGCATCCTGGCAAATCTGACTTTTGTCTCTTTTGTCACTAACAGCTTTCTTGAACTCTTTGTTTCAATGACTGCTCCTAAAGAGATGAGTCTAGTGTGCTAGGATATACACCAGATCCTGGTTTTCCTAATTAGTACTGAATATTGAGGCGTTTGTAACAAGCATCACACCCAGACATGAGGATCCTGAGAGTGAGGTGCCTAGATGGTCTTGGCTGTCATCATGAAGGTGGGCTCGAGAAACACATCACAGAAAAGAAAACAGTATTCAGGATGACATTCCTGCCTTACCTCTGGTACCTGCAGTACTTGTGGGAGAGGTGAGGTGGAGCCCTGAGGATAGTGGCCTTTTCAGATGTGAGCGAGGACCATGGGCCAGCACAGGCTATATAGCATGCTTGGCCAGCTGCTAGCACGTAATGTCCCTCAGGCTGTCCTGGTGAGGTTTGGACCTGCCTCACTCTGTGATAGATGACACAGAATTAGCTGGTTGGTTATTCACAAAATGAAAATACTGGTGAGTGGCTTCTGGTAGCAAGGACAGCTGCCTGTGGGACAGCTGCCTGTGGCAGAGGATCCTGTGTCAAAGTCTAGATCAGAGGAATTGGACCCAAAGACTTGTATCCTGACGTTTCAGTGTTTTAATTTTAACACTAACAATGACAGCCTACATTGGTGGACCACTTCATGGTTACACAGTACCCAGGAATGATTGGTTTACCTTTGAGAGCCACCACTTTGTAGGCTTAACCTGAACTTTGAGATGTCATATCCGTCATGGGTCTCTGGACACAGTGAGCAGAGCTCTTTCCCAGGGTATCTGGGTGTCGTATCAGAACTCAAACTACCTATAATACCCACTTGTAAAATACTTCACCCTCTAATTTCTGAGGGTGCTTTGAAAATGGAAGAAATCCTGAATGAGTAAGCTCAGAACTCATAATCACCCTTCCCCTTGCCCTGCAGCTTCTGTGGTTGTTTTTAAAGATAATTAAGCTTTGGAGCTTGGGGGCTGTTGTTCTGCAAACATCGTATTTTCTTCATGCTGTCCGGTAGCCATCGTGCCTTTCCCAGGACAGGAAGGTGGGAGTGGGAGAAGGAGGCAGATTTTCTTCACAGCTCAGTTCAGGGACCTCAAAACTCCAATTTCAATAGAGAGACCATCAGCAGAGTCAACTCAGGGACAGTGAGATCAGTTATTGAAGAATGAAGTGGTTCTCCATGCGCTCTCCTGGTCAAGATGCTGTGAAGTGAGCAGTGAGATCTGAATCCAGGAACTGTGGGGTCTGCATTGCAGCCACACCTAAGCTGTTCCAGGTGTTTTCTGCATATACTCCACAAATTCGTGTGTTCACACCCAGGAGCTGGAGGGTTGAATATCCCATGATTATGTTGCTCAGTTTTTCCATCATGAGATCAGGCAATCAGGATTTTATTAAAAAATTTAACTTCTAGATAATCTTTAAATTTGTACCAAAATGTTACTGATGGGTTTTCAGGCAGTAGTAAGTTTTAATAGCCATTCCTGAGTCAAGCTCTATGATGCCATTCCTCTAGGCTGAGATGTTCCAGTTCTGTGGTGGCAAATTGGAGGAGAATTTAAGATTTTATTTGTTCAATTTTAGAGAGCAGGGAAGGGAGGGAGAAAGAGAGGGAGAGAAAAACATCAGTCAGCTGCCTCCTATACAGTCCCAGCCAGGGACCTGGCCTGCTGGTGCCCTGACCTGGACTTAATCCAGCAACCTTTCTGTTTGTGGGATGATGCCCAACCCACTGAGCCACACCAGTCACAGGGAGAAGTTAGAATTCAGTTTCAAGTAGAGATGGAAAATGTCGTTTCTGGCCTTAGCCATCAGAGTGTGTGAATGGAAATACCCTGTTCACCTGCATTATGTGCCGGGGAAGGAAGTGAATAAAATTGGTCAGCTATGTTCCTCTCACCAAGATAAATTTAGGTGTGTTCTTAGGTCAGTTAAGCAGCAAGAGGATATTTTGTGACATTTTATCAGTTAAATAAAAAATAAGACAGGATCTCTAGAAGATACAGTGAAGAGCAGATTGATCTTCAGCGCTTCAGGAGCAGCAAGAATAGAGAACTGCCACTTACAGAATGCTTTTGAACATGTGTTTCAAAAGCTGCACTTCATACTTAAAGAGGCTGTTTAATTCTGGGTGAGTTAATTATAAAAATTACTCATCCAAAATGGAGAAGCACGAAGGCATGTGACTGTGGGAAAAGGAGATGAAACAGTGCATGTGATGTGGTTTGTATAAAGTGTTTTCTAACTCAGACAGTGAAAATAACGCACGAAAAGGAAGGCAGTGGCTTTTAGGAAGATACACTTTTCTCTGTTCTTCCTGCTATGAGCAGCTAAAACTCCAGATGTGATGTGTGGAACAAGCATAGGAGGACTGGGAAGTGGAGAGAGAAGCAGCCTGTATTGCAGGAATGTCCATGTCAGGCATGTCTGGTCCAGTCAGTGCGGCCACAGGCAGAGATGTGATAGGATGTTGGTTTTTCACATAGGTCCCAGAGAGATGTACTGTGTGCCACACAGAGCCACCAGGGAAAGCACCAAGGTGGTTAGGAGCAAGAGGGAGTTCTTGGCCAAATTTTTGTTGGTGTTTCTGCAGGAAGGCAAGACACAGCAGGGTGAGCAGTTTAGGAATGTCCAATTTGAATAATTCTGCAAACTGGGTTATAGGGTGGTCTGTATTGCCTGGTGGCTGGGACGATTTATGTGAGGGGAAATAATTCACTTGTGTGTGAGCTAGCTGCTGATTGATAGTTTTGTGTGTGAAAGGCGTGCCCACTTCAGGAACCCTTTGCTGTCTCTCAGAAGGGGCTAGTCCTGGGAGAAGCACTCTCTCCCAGGTAGCAAACCTTTTAAGGTGTCAACACATAAGAAAATAAAAACATGGCGAATACAGCATGTGTCCTGGGATTTCCTGGGAAATGCTGGGGCTCAGGTGTCTGGCTCAGTAGTTAGGAGTAGTCTGGCATCAAAGTTGCCTGGATAGTCTCTGAAAACTCCTTCAGGGGTATCACATTACTGCCTTTTGAACATTTATTTTATTTGGGACAAGGTGTTGAACTGGGTGTGCTTGGTGCTTTCTGAAAAGAATAATGTTTCTCATCTAACCCTCTGTCTGGGGGGTTGGGCAGTGTGGGAATTGAGCTGTTTTTCTAGGTGGTGACTGGTGTTCAGGCCATGACCCAGAGGGTGGCAGACAAGATCTATAGGACCCTTGGGTGTGACCATGCCCATGTGGGAAGGAGTGGCAGGGTGGGATGGGGGACAAAGATCATGTGTGGTGCCCAACCCTGAAGAGCAGGGCCACAGCTGCTGTAACCCAGCATGCAGTCAGAGGTTCAGGTACTGGCCACCACCACCCAGAAGCATGGCTGTCACCTTTGCAGGTTGATCCTTTCTGTAGCTGAGCAATGCCTGCTTGCCCCCACTGTGTTCTCCATAATATAGTATAGATGTTATTCCTGCTGGTGTTGACTACCTGGGTGCATCCTAAGTGGCCTCTTCCTGGGTGCTGGTCAGAAGAGCCAGTTACATTCTCTTGGTTCATTCTGTCACGTGAGTTTGAGATTGTCTCTGTTTTGTTTGAGTTCAGCAAATTTTAACCCCCTTCCTCTCTTTTGAAACAGACGGTTGATGACGAAGCGATGGCCGTATAAATGAAGATCAAGTGAGGGGAGAAGAACGATGCCCAAGGGTGGGTGTTCTAAAACACCACAGCAAGAAGAATTTTCTCTCAGCAACGACATGGTGGAGAAACAAACAGGGAAAAAGGTAACATTTGGCTCAGCTCTTCTCTTCTTCTCATCCTTGCCCTACTCTCCTCCTCACGCTCACTTATCCTCGGCATATCCACTGTGTCTAAACCGGTGTAAGGGCTGAGGATGTCTCCTTGCCTGTGGCAGAGTTGTATGTTTTCTTGGCCCTGTCTTTGTTGATCCTCCCTCAGCAGTCAGCAGTGAGCAGTGGAGAAAGCACTGTTGGATGGGTGGGTATGGAGAACAGTGATCTTGCGAAAGAGGTCTTGCTTTGTTTCAAGGACGTATTTATTATTTGGGGACCAAAGTTAGTATTTAAATAATAGGTTTATGTTTGAGATAACCTTGATTTGGCCCCACACTTCTGTCCCTCAGGACCACAGGATACCTGTCATGATTTCAATAAGACAAGATCTGACGTTTAACTGTATTTGAGTTATCCTGACTGATACTACTGCTGGATAATTTAAATTCCAGTTTGGTTTGTTCTCAGTGTGACTAGGAAAATGGGATGTAACTCTAAAATCCTTTCATCTTGTTAAAGTGCTGGTAACACTGGACTCTGGGGTATGCACTTCTTGCCCTGTGGTGTGGGGTGATACTGGGGTCTGGCACATACTTCCTGTCTTTCGGTGTAGAGATTGTCATAGGCTCTGAGGAGTGCATTTCCTGACCTGCACTGTAAGGCTGTCCAGGAGGCATGGGCCTGAAATCAGACTGAAAGGTTCAAACTCACGCTTTGGCATGTGTCCCTTTATGACTATGAACAAGTCAACTGCCTGCCCTGAGATGTGGTTTCCTAATCTTCACAGTAGGAACAAGAGCACCTTGTGCAGTTGTAGTGAGTTGGGATAACAGTGCTTGCCTGCTCATGGGGTGACACCACCCTATCATCGCCGTTCTTTAATCCTGATGTTTCTTGATTTCTTTCCCTGTCTCTCTGGATGTCCATGTGGCTGGCCATCCATACTAACCAGTCTGACTCTCAGCCCCAGGCCTCAGTGCTCAGGGTTTACCTCTCGCAGTCCCATTACTAGTCCTTGAAGCTGCTTCTCGCTGCTTTCCCACCAGGCTCCCTCTGTCCTAACAATGAACAGAAGTTCTGGGACTGCTTCTTGCTCACTCTCTCCTGGAGCTTTCTGCTGCTGTGTTAGTTCATGCCTACATCTCTGATGATACCCTGGGTTTGGTGGGGTGTGAGGTTAGCATGTTTTCCACATGGGAAGATTAGCAAGGTTTAATGTGAAGTAGTTCATGAACATAAACATGCTTAGGTGCTCGTCGGGATGAATGGGCAGGCCTCTGAGACCCTGATGTCTAGGCAGTTGTGTCCACGCATTTTATCACACTTGCTCTGTCCTCCAGTGCCTCTTGCTATGTGCAAGAATAGGTGTGAGGTGCAGCATGGAGCCACAGGCAGGCTGAGGCTTGAGCTTGGTCTGAACACACATGAGAAGTGCATGCATCTGTGAGGCCTGTAGACAGTCTGGGTTCAGCTTGGGATGGACGAGTGCTACTGTGCCCATGAGGAGATGCAGCCAGTGGAGCAACGTGCCCTGGGAAACATGGGAACACCCACTCTGATGGCTAAGAGTCCCAATTGTTGGGACACTTTCACACTGAATGGCCAAACCACCCTTGATAGTGTCATGGTTCCCAGATTTCCTTTACAAGAGGATTTCATAACTGTGGGCACAGGATGAGGGAAAGGCCCTCCTGTCCCTCACTCGTGTGCTGAGGTCCATGTCGCCCCTCCCTTCTGATTTCTCCGTCTCCAGGCTGGGTCCTCAGGACCCCCAGACTGCTATCCCCAGTGGCCCAGATCTATACAAGGTGGAATTGGGGCTGGGCCTGTCCAGAAGGACTTCTTACTGAAGGCCAAATTGGAAGAGGCACCCAGAGTCAGCGCCTGTCTTGGAAATGACCATGCATGGGCCCAGTGGGCACCTGATCCAGGGCCTGCTGCAGGCCTCCTGCTCACTTTCTAACACGGGGCTTGTTTTGGGCTTGTTTGCACTGTTTTTCTTTACTTGAGGAGAATAGAGACTCAAGTGGCCTGAAATGGATCTGATGTGGTTGGTGTGAGTGTGTATACATATTTGCCTCAGGACATGTGTGGATTTGCTTTGCTTTGTTTTTTTTCTCAGTAAGGTAGCTTTGTGCTTCTTCTTTTTTTTTTTTTTTTTTAATACTACCCAAGATGAAGCCAGACATTTTCCTCATGGAGGCAGACAAATTCCATCTAATGGAGCTAGGCCCTCAGTGCTACAGGAGCTTTCTTACCTTAAATGGCAACTAGTAATAAAATGCCTGGGAAGATGTACCTGGTGGCAGCTGCGACTTGAAGGCGCCCTTCAGCTTATGCTCCAAGGATCTTGGGATGGCAGAGCTCAGAGGCACAGAGCCACCATTTCTACTGTTGACATGTGGCTGAACTTGTTCTGCTCTATTTTCTCTCATTAATTCTGTTTTCTTCAGATACAGGTCCATGTTACCAAGAGCAACATATTTTTAGATTTTTACAAAAGAATCGTGATACAAGTTACACATTTGTGAAAAGTGGAGAAAGGGCCCATGACTCTTGGCGAGAGTACTCATGCCGCATTTGGTAGTTTCCTGGTGCTCTTTTGGTACAAAGTCTTCCTGCATGTGCTTTTTGGGGAGTGTGGGCAGCTGCATTGCAGACAGGCTCTTCTTCAGGGGCTCCTCAGGATCCTGCCCACAGCAGACCCCAGAATCCCTAAACTTCCAAGCTGGAAGGAGCCTGAGAAGGAGCCAGCCACAAAGATGTTAACTGGTTCCTTCTCGCCTATCTTCACCTAACTGGTTCACGGATAGGTGAGGGTATTCTGTGCAGAAAAGCCAAAGGCTGCTGTGGTATCTGAGTCCACCAAGCAAGAAATGACACCCTGACCCCCAAGCCAGGGCCCTCTCACACCAGCCCTTTTTTCCATCTCACACAGGATTCTTCTCCCTGTGCTCGTCACACACCACTCTGAGGAGACCGCACAACAGCTCAGGGTTAACTCCAAGCTTACATGATAGTAAAGTTCATTTTCTTTTGTGCTAGATAAGTAGCTCTCAAACTGTATTCTCAAACCAGCACCATCAGTATCACCTGGGAACCTTTTAGGAATGCACATGGAATCAGAACAGCTGAGGGTAGATGCCTGCCCTCTGTTTTAACAAGTCCTTCAAGGACGTGGTGAGTACTCTGGTCTGAGAACTGTACATGTACTGTGCGTATCACAAGTTGTAACATCCAGGGTTTCCTTCACACTGTTCTTAGAGGAAACCCTGAAGGGTGGTCTGTAGACAATATACTCATCCTCTTCAAAGGCCAGCAGGCCCACCTCTTCCTGAGGGATGGGGCTCATCTTTAGGGGTGGCCTTGTCAGTGCTGTGAATGGGACTGCTGTAACCTCGTGATTCAGCTCCCTTCATCTAAGAGGAATAACTTCAAAAGGGACCTCAGTTTGGAAGCTGGAGTGGGGGGCAGGCATGGTTGAAGTGGCCTTTCCTTTTGGCTGCTTCATATTGTAGTTTCTATGACAGTTCTTGGACAAGGCCTGTTGTGAGCAAGAGAACGTCATCAAAAGGAGCCATCCACACACATTTGTGTTTCTCCATAATGCCAGGTTTATTAGGGTAGACCTCCCCTATAATCCAGTGGAGTCATATGCAGGTTACACACAGGTGGGGGTGGGAGCTTACATGATAGAAGCAAGCAGAACAAGCTACTGGAGTGAAGTCCTGGTCACTAGCAGACACTGCAGATGGAGAGGCAATCATTGGTCTCAAGTCAGGCGGCTGCAGTGGCAGCACTTACCTGGTGGAATGGAAGTCTGGCAGGGCTCTGAGTGTGGTGTGTGCTACAACCAAGCTTGAGCACTGAATAGTTGAAGCTCTGAGTTGGGTTTTTTTGTTTTTTAGTTTTTTAAAGTTTATTGATCAATTTTAGAGAGGAATGGAGAGAGAAACATCCATGGGTTTCCTCCCGTACATGTTCCAGCTGGGGATAATACTTGCAACCTAGACATGTCCGGGAACTGAACCAGTAGCCTTTCTGTTCAAGGAACTATGCCCCAACCAACTGAACCATATGGCCTGTTCCACTCATATTGATGTCCAGATGGAATCCTTATCCAAGTGTCCAGACTTCTGGTTTGGGGAATTCTGGGCCATTCCAAAGCACATTCCCATTATATACCTCATTACCTCAGTCTTGACCACGTCATGGCTGACAGTGATTTCATGCTGGGTTGTCAGAAGTGTTCATTTAAAAGTCTGCTCTGTTCTTGCTCTATTCAAGGCCACAGTAAACAGAGTCTGCAGAGCCATAGGCCTATCCCCATGCTCCTCCTGACATTGGGAATCCCCGGGAGCACCTGTTTCTACAAATCCAAAAGAAATCCTCTGAAGAAAGAGTAGGTGGTTATGTCCTCATAATGAAATCACGGGAAGAATGATGGTGGGGTGGGCTTTCTTGGATCCCAGGCACCTGAGAGTGTTGGCTCTTTTTAGGTTTCAGATATGCTTTCTGGTGGCAGCAAAGTTAGGTTATTGTCACAGATGGACTCCTGCAGTCTGTATGACCTGGAGAGTCTTGGCAGTTGGGATTTCTGTTTCTTTCTCTCTCTGTCTGTTTTGTGGGGGCAGAGAGGGAAATAGAGAAAAACCACAGATGAAATGACACAGGCCATGCTTGGGTCCTCTTCTGCTCCCAGACTCGTCCTGGAGCTGGGGAGTCACAGGTATTCTGCTCACTTAGCCACAAGGGATTCCCCAACTGCTGATACAAATTGACCAGCACCTGCCTACCTTGCACCCACTCTGCCCCTTACACTGCATGATCCTTCTCTGTATGTAGCATGTGCTCCTCTCTGACACACCTGCATTTGCTTGTCTTGTGATCTCCTCCCATCATAAGTAAGCTCTTGGGAGGAGCCTCATGTTCTCACAAAGCTTGGTACACTGGGCACTCATTAGGCATTACTGTGCAGATGCTGACACCCTCAGACGCCCAAATCAGATTTCACAAGTGAAGACAGGTCAGGTCTTTGAGAAATAAGAGACAAAGATTGGAAAGGAAGGAGTTAAGTTACTTTTCCTCACAGAGGACATGATCATCTATGGAGAAAATCCTGAGAATTCTACACAAAAGCTCTAAGAACTTAGAAGTGAGCACAGCAAGGTTGCATAATACAGAACCAGTATGCAAAGTGTATTTCTGAATATTATGAAAATTTAAAACTACGTTTATCGTAGTTTCAAAAATATGGATTCTTAAGGAATAAATTTTTTTTGTCTGTTTCATTTTATTTTTTTATTTTTTTTTAATTATTTTATTGTTGTTCACTTACAGTTGTCTGCATTTACCCCCACCCCCAACCCAAGGCAAACCCACCTCCCTCCCTTGCTTCCACCCTCCCCCTTGGTTTTGTCCATGTGTCCTTTATAGCAGTTCCTGAATACCCTTGTCCCCATTATCCCCTTCCCCCTCCCCTCTGGTTACTGCCAGAATGTTCT